>CAMOHE010055458.1:0-38068 GCA_946598075.1 Artocarpus hirsutus
TTGTATCGCCTTGGATGCTACCAGCAAGCAGCAGCCAGGTATTATAACAGAAATGTGAAGCCCAGAAGATTCGTCGAAGGAGAACTTGTGCTCAGAAAAGTCTTCCAGAACACAAGAGAAGCCAACGCTGGAAAATTGACGGCTAATTGGGAAGGACCATACCGAATACGGACTATTGTTCGAGAAGGTGTTTACAAACTCGGGAGGTTGGATGGATCCCATATAACAAAAAGCTAGAATGCGAATCACTTGAGGAAGTACTATATGTAGTTTTTCAATTCTGCTCTCGCTATGTAATTGAACTACGTTTGACTTGATTCCCGTGCAAGGGATACGTAGGCAGCTCGTGCACATATAAACGAGTTCAGTCGCTTTATTATATCAAATATTATTTCCCTGATAAACTGACGAGTTTTTTGAGTTTCATCTTCAAGAAATATTTTTCTCAACATTGGACTCGACCAGATCAATCCAATCACAAGGTTGCCATCTTTATGGCCAACTTCGGACTCGACCATGTCGATCCGGACTCTCCATCGCCATCTTCATGGCTCGACATTGGATTCGACCAGATCGATCCAATCACTAAGTTGCCATCTTCATGGCCAACTTTGGACTCGACCATGTCGATCCGGACTCTAAATCGCCATCTTCATGGCTCGACATTGGACTCGACCAGATCGATCCAATCACAAGGTTGCCATCTTTATGGCCAACTTCAGACTCGACCATGTCGATCCGGACTCTCCATCGCCATCTTCATGGCTCGACATTGTACTCGACCAGATCGATCCAATCACTAAGTTGCCATCTTCATGGCCAACTTCGGACTCGACCATGTCGATTCGGACTCTCCATCGCCATCTTCATGGCTCGACATTGGACTCGACCAGATCAATCCAATCACTAAGTTGCCATCTTCATGGCCAACTTCAGACTCGACCATGTCGATCCAGACTCTCCATCGCCATGTTCATGGCTCGATATTGGACTCGACCAGATCGATCCAATCACTAAGTCGCCATCTTCATGGCCAACATCAGACTCGAGCAGATCGATCCGAGCTTGCAAACGCCATCTTCATGGCCAACATTGGACTCGACCAGATCGATCCGAGCTTGTAGACGCCATCTTCATGGCCAACATCAGACTTGACCAGATCGATCCGAGTTCGCAATTTTCATGTTCATGGCTTAACTTTTGGTTCGTCTACATCGACCCAAATCCCACTGGACGATCCGAACTAATGGGGCAATTGTTTCAGTTGCAATTTTTAACCCATTTAATCGTTTCAGTGAATACAACGTACGCTTCGTTCGTAATTTGAATAATTTCATTTAGCCTAGCCGGTTGCGAACTCCGTTTATTATCCGATTGATTTTGTCAGTTAAGAGATCAAGATCTCTGATGCACAACGACACAAAAAGCACAAATCTGAAGTGATACGAAAATTGTGAAAATACAATTTTGAATTTTCCAACTGTTGAATCGAAAATTCTATCGAACAAAATAAAATTGTTCAAAAAAAAAAAGGTCATTCTTTCAAAGCTCCCCTCCTTCAGCTGGCTGGTTATCTTCGGGCTCGTTTGTTTCAACGGCTGATGGATCGGCGACTCCAGCAGTTGGAACTGTTACGGCTTCGGACTCGGAAGGAATTTCGACGGTGACGTCTTCATGGTCAGATTCGACTTCGACTACCTGATCATCCGTCGACAGCACTTCCTGAAGTTCCTTTATCTCTTAGTCGATTGCATCGACGGAAAGCTTGCCGGATTTGAATTCGATCATGGCGTCGAGTCGTGCCTTGAAGGAAGAGGTACCGTAGACCTCGAGCAGCTGCTCTTTGATATCTTCGATGTCCTTATCCTTCGAGGATATCTTCTCCTTAAGACCTTTATTCTCCTCTTCCAAAAGCCGAATCTTGCTTGCTGAGCTTAACACCTTGCTGCTCGCCCTGTTCAGCGCGTCCATGGTGTCGTTAAGTTCCCTCTGTTTGCTCTCCATCTGCGACTTCAACTCTTCGAGCTTTTCCCCGAGCTCTTTGTTCTTCGACGCCTCCCGTTCAAGTTTGTGCACTGCCTTGTTCGCAAAGAGGTTGTGGAACATAAGAGCCTGCGCATTTACAAAATTGTTGCGTTAGTCGACTCGATCGAACCAATGGGGCTGCTTAAAATTGCGATTTTACCTGTCCCAACGCAGCAGCCGACTCGTTGTGCAGCCATGTAAACGGTTTCCCCCCAAAGGCCTCCTCGTCTTTGTTGAAGTAGAAGTTGACTGCCACTCTCGCCGCAACTTCTCTGTCTTGAAGGACGCTGGCGTCATTTGGGACATCTAGCGTCTTCTCCGAAGCCGACCCTTCGACATTTTCGGCCGGAGCAGGAGGCTCCGTACCTTTCCTTTTCTTCGACGGTGGGGGCTGGATATCAAACGGTGGGGGAGGAGGCAGCTCAGACGGTTCGACAGGAGGCATCGTCTCCTTAGGTGCTGACGATTCGCCCACTTCACCTCGCCTTTTCTTCGGTTTGTCTGCCAGCTTCTTCTTCCTCATCTCACCCAAAGGAGGTAATGTCACCTTCATGGCTGATAAAGCGGCTTCTGCGAGATGAACGTCTTCGTCAGACAGTGGAGTAATAAATTTCGACGGACCGTATAGCCGCTGAAGTGCACCACGGCATACGAACACCCAATCGACTCGTTTTGGAAATCGAATAGGAATACCTGTGGGAATGCTTTTGAAATTCTTCCAAATCGACGACTTTCCAAGTCGATCGGGTTTTGAAATTTTGGCCCAGGTCTCGATCCTTTAGCGCGAGCAGTGCCTGAAGTTTCGATTTGAACCTCTCGCCAACTGGAGCTGGGTGGTTAAGCTCGTAATCTGCAAAAAAGAGACGTACTTAAGATCAGTTGGAATTACTGTCTGAAACAGTTAAAAGGATTGAAACTCACCAATATGACTGAAAGCAAATGGAAAAGGAGTTCGAGAAGAAAGCTCGCAAGAATCGCGGTTAATCGACATGAAGAAGTATCACTCTTTCCAATGTCTATCCGCATTAGCGAACTCTCCTATAATCTGTTTCGACTGTCGGTATACAAAATAAAATCGACCTGGGTTCTTACTATTCGGCTTCATATATAACATCAAAGAAAATTATATATGTCAAAATCTATCTTAGCTTCTTCGATTAAAACAATCAGTGCAATCAGGAGCCAAACTCCGTTCGGCATGAGCTGCGTCATGGAGATACTGAAATGACCCACAGTCTCTAATATAAATTCGGGGATCGGCAGTCGAAGACCTAGCTCGAACCATTTGCTGTACACGCAAAACCAACCGTCGTTTTAAGTATCAGCCCGTTCGCTCAGGTAAGGAAGTCGAATCTCAACCGTAGGCGGGACCCCATATTTTGTTCTTATCGCATGGAGATCCGATTCTGTGAGGACAGACTCAGGATTCTTTGTAAAAAATGATACCCCTTTGGTTGGAGAGACGAACTTTCTCCTTTCGAGTGGGTCGACGTCCTCGACTCTTCTGGAGGGTCCAGCTGGTTGATTCCTTTCTGTCCTTCGGCTGGACGTTTCGCCAATCTCGGCACCAGCCGTCCTTTCGCTCAATTCGATCAGGTTTTGCTGACGAATCATTTCGTCCACTTCCCTTTCGTCATTGCTCGACCAAGGATCGTCTCCACTGCTAGAGCTCGAAGTAGTGGCCATTGATTTCGACATCTCAAACACGATTGCTAAGGGAATTCTAGGGATTCTAAGATCAAAAAGGCACTGGACCCCAAAACTTAAAGAACTTTAATACAGTTCTTGGATGTTTTACAGTCGATACACAGGCAAACAGCCCTGGCAATTACTGACTTTCTTGAGAAATATGGCGTATTCGGAATCAAAATGCTTGGAATCGAGAGAAGAAGAAGATTGTGCAAGGAAAATTACAAGAAAAGAAGGGAGAGTAGGAAATCTTGCCTGAAGAAATTTGAAGAAACTGGGGAAGACGGAAGAAAAATCGTCTTAGAAATCCAAGAGAGAGACTGAAAATCCGAAGGAGAGAAATGGGTTGCAGGAAAACAACAGGCTTTATGTACCTTCCAGAGCACCATTTCGACGGTTAGGATTGCTTCAGATCGATCTGATCCAAAGGCTAGGGTTATGCGACTTTTCGGTTTCCCGCTCAAACCGAGGCGGTGCCTTTTTGAATCCGACACGTATGTCAGCATCGCAGTGGTTATTAATGAATCGCCAGTGGCATGCCGACACGTGTCGCGGTAGTTAATTGTCGTGATTTCCTAAGGAAAAGTCATGATTGTGGCACAGGTGAAGAGACGTCCAAGCCACGCGCAGTCGATTCCAGAATCAGATCTTCACTCCTGTAGTCTATGACATGAGACTAAGGAGTGGGGGGCTAACTGTTGGGGTATAATTTGGACAGGCCCAAATTGACCGTGGGCCCTGGCGGCCCAACAATGTTGATCGAACGACTCGAACGGGTCGCACGATCGAATCGATTATTCGATTCGAGAGTTGTTAATGGCTTCCCAAACCGACTATCGATTCATTCAGAGTACCACTCATCCAGATCGTTTGAGAAACCGCTCGACCGGATCATTCATATCGGTTCGACGGATAGCACGTTCTAACGTTTAACACACGTTGAGTACAGGACCGGAATATGAGGAAGTAGTGGATTCTGCAGCAAATCATCGACCGACACGTATCCCTGTATCACAGTTACCTGCGAAGCATTACTCCACTCTATCTGACGGTTAAAGACCACGTTTCAATTCCATAGTCTATATATAACGGAGAGGTACTGCAAAAAAGACATAGAAAAAGATACACACGAAAAAAGACACAGAAGATACAGAAAATTCTGCTTGTTTACTTTCATCCTCATTTCCCCGTAATATTACTCTGTAAAAAGGATACCAGATAGTGAACTACAGTGGACGTAGCTCTTCATTAACAGAGCGAACCACTATAAATTTGACGTGTTCTTTATTTTTGCTTTATTTTCCTTCATTTAATTCTAATTACGTTTGCATATTCGAGTGGACAGGTCCATCTAACGGTGATTTGAGGGCCCAAAAATTCCCAACTGTTTGATTCAAAAGTATCTGTAGGAAAATCCGTCCACAATAATAAATAAAAAACTAATCATAAATTTCCATGTCAGAAAAATACAATTGATGCACGCTTACAGATCTCATAAACTAAACTAAACTAATCTATGGGATTGAGCCGATCTTTCCGTTACCACTATAAATTTCAAAAAAAAAATTACATTTATTTTTTCACTATAATTGTTGCACTGTGCGCTTTTGGATCGGAATAAACTGAATTTAAATTTACATACTCTAACACTTTTTATTTAAAAGGATAAATAGTAGTTATATGTTTAATTATTAAAGGGGTGTTTGAAAAGATGATAAAAACCGTTGGTTAGAACCACTTTTATTGTAACATGTGAGAGCTTTATACTGTTGTAATTTTTTATTACTACTATAACATGTGAGAACTTTACATTATTTATAACTAAAAAAATAATAAAAATTATAATTCTCACCGCCTATTTAAACACAAGATAAATGATCTATTTATTATTTATTAATAATTTATTATAAAAACAACACATTCTTTTTAATTAACATTGAATGATTTCTTATCTCCTTTCTTCTCTTCAAACTTCAACCCACTAATAGATTGAGACCCTCTCCCTCCACCCGTCTCTCTCCAACCAAACGCACGGCAAGTTTTCACCCCTTTTTCATTTATTTTTAAAATTTAGTATAGGAAAAAAAAAATCTGAGCCACATAAAGTTTAAGAATTATCTATCAATGCAGTGCAAGTGGGGCCCGCTTTTTTAGTGCGCCACGCAGAGTGTCACAACTAGACCTTTAGAATTACTTTTTTACCAAAGGGTGTCGTCCTTTTCTGAGAATTTAGTATCCTTCATGATTAATAAAGGTAACCGACATACCCTAACAGTTTGTAATTTCACAATTATCTAGTCCCCCGTACAAGCACAAATAAACAGACGTGATTGAAGGGGAAATTTAAAAAAAAGGAGTTAAGAAAGAGTTAAGTGAAAAAAAAGACTCCCTTACATTTAATCCATTGAGCGAAAGCTAGAGTGAGAAGTGAAAGCCAAATCACAAGTGGTATGGTGGGTTTCATGAAAGAAGTGGTGCCGTTCACGGCCATGGCCGCTGTGGAGTTTGCGACGGTCGGCATAAACACGTTGTACAAAGCAGCCAGTATAAAGGGGCTGAGTTACTTTGTCTTCATTGCCTATTCTTGTGTCATAGGCAGTCTTGTTCTTCTCCCTCTTCCCTTCATCTTTCGCAGGTAATAATCAATCCGTAACTCTACTTATAATAATCTCCTAGCTTTAATTCTGAACAATATTTTTTTATACATCCGTCGAAATTTATTACAAATAAAAAAATTAGTAAAGCGGTTATATAGATTATGCTCTTTATAAGCTTATATGAATTTTATGAGATGTGCAGATCAAGGGAACTTCCTCCTTCCAAGATGTCTGTCTTCTTCAGAATTTTCCTTGTTGCAACGATCGGGTACAAATGATTTTATGTACAATTAATCAAGAAAGAAAAGAGAGTAATCCTATATTTTCTTATATTGTGTAGAATTAATCAAGATTTATGTTTTTGTACGGCAGGAATTCAAGCAATATATGTCGATATAAAGGTTTAGAATACAGTTCACCAACTCTTGCTTCAGCCATGAGCAACCTTACGCCTCCCTTTACTTTCGTTTTGGCCCTCATTTTCAGGTCTTTGCTTCTTCCTTAATTTGTTCCTCTTCTTATGTTTCATGTTACTAATTATATTTCTGTATAGGACAAGGTTCTGTTATTTACGCTCCTATTCAGATTCGTATGTAACATTTTCTTTTTGTGGTTACTGCTTTGTTTTCTTCTCTACATTGAACACTTTTTTGTTATAATATGGTGGCTTGAATTGAATTTAGTTTGGTCCAATTCAAAAAGGTTTATAGTGCGATAATTATAAGAAAAGAACAAATGTGTAATTTTTATGAGATCTATGCAGTAGTAAATGTTAGAATTATGACCCACGTGATTAATTAAAGGCTTATTAAATTTATTAGATTTATTTATTTATTTAGTTTAGTAATTATTTAAATATTAAAATTCTATTAGCTATGAGAGGATACAATTCTTATTAAAGGATGTGTTTACATTTGAAAGAATGTGTCACTTGATTAAAGGCACCTATTGAGGGTGTATAAATAAGTCTAGTGCTCTTTCCACCCAATCAATTGTATTCCTTCTCTCTATAAAAAAAATACGTTAAAAGAAATAATTGTGTGTTTAGAGAAAGAAACTGGATGCTTTTTTTTTAATTAACTTTCTGTTCAAAGGGTTCTCTGTAAATTAAAGATATGAATCAAGGTGCGCTTTAAATTTTTTTCTGTAAAAATTATTAAGTTTTAAGATTTCTCGAAATTACAGATATTAAAGTTCTTGCATCTGGTATGAAAAGCATTTAGATTTTTAAACTCTTGATTTTCCTTTGAAGTTATATTGCTAAAACAAAAGTTTTAGAAAATATTTTTCACCTCTCATTTAGAGGTTTTTTTGCAGTATTTTAACATTTTTGTTGGTTCCTTAACATATGGAGGAGTTTTGGGTTTTGACTCATATCAATTAAATTGAATTTCCAAACATATATACAAATACGTTGGTCTCATAGATTTATCCAAACATATATACAGATACATAGGTCTCATAGATTTATGTCGTCTTTTGGATATGCACGGTTTCAATGATATGCTTAAGTGTATCTTTCTTTATTTTCAATTTTCTCGATAAGAAAGGAGATCGACATGATTTTATTTATCTACATGGTTTTGGTTTAAGTTTTTGAACCATTAAAATTTTGGTTTGACCAATTTGTGTATATAGAGATATTTTCCTCTCTCGATAAAGGCTTTGGAAATCATCTCCAATTTGGTTTGAGATTTGGGTATGTAGAATTGTTGAATCATTTATCGTCCCTTGTGGGTTCCTAACGATTACCCATATATGAGACAATTCGATTATGTTGTTCAATGTTATTTTATTGTTTTCGGTTTTGATATGAAATATATATTAAAAAAGGAAAACAATCGGTAATGATTATTATTGATTACATATGAGGTTTAAATTTATTGTTTTCCATAATGCTTTTTATTGATTACATATGAGGTTTAAGTTTAGTGTTTTTCATTTTGAAATTACATTATTGTAGTTGGTGAGTCACCAAAGTAACCAAATTTTAAAATTTGTAATTTTTAAACTGAGGAACAAAAGTTCAATTACTCATAAATTGTGATGTTTATAATTGAAATGATATTTATGGATCATAGGTAATTGAATCTCATCTATTGTAAGAACTTAGGAATTGTCTAAAGGTTGATTAGCTTTTTTTATAATTGATGAATATAATAGTTGGCAATTAATTTACCTTATTATTTTTGCTTGTTTATACAAAGATAACAAGAATTTTTATTGTGCATATTTATAATTACCAAATTAAATTTTTCTTTCTAACTAGCATCACTTATAGTTTGTATGTCTTAGTATCACCCAAAGGAGAACTAGGATGTACAATTATTGTCTTAGTTTGAATCTAATTATGTGATTATCTCAAAGCATTAATGTATTAATGTTTCTTGCATATTTGCAGTATCTGTCTTGTTTCTCTGCTTTCATATGCTTCATTTGTTCCTCTATTTAATAGATTGCATTTCTTTAATTAGTGCGAACAAGTCCAATTTCACTTAGGTATCTTGGATCTTGATTTAGCACTTCAAGATAATCAATTGATGATAGTAGTGAAGAGCAGAAATTTTTTCATAAAATAGGAGGATCGAACAAATTAAGCTTAATGTTTATACGAATGACAATAGCAAACAATATTAAAAATACTCTTTTTAAGGCTGAAAGTGCTAAGGAATTTATAAAACTTATGAAAGAGCGTTCTCAAACTGCTAATAAGTCTCTTGCTAGTACATTAATGGCTAAATTAGCCAACATGAAGTTTGATGGTTCTTGTACTATACATGAGCATATTTTTGAAATGACAAATATAGCAGTGAAATTAAAGCCTTTGGGATGTCTGTAGATGAGTTCTTTGTAGTACTGTTTATTCTCAACTCGTTTCTTTTTGAACAATATGGTCTATTCTAGATGAGCTATAACAATTGAAGATAAATGGAATATTAATGAATTGACCATTATGCTTGTTTAAGAGGAGATGAGATTGAAAAATCAAAAACCTCATTTCGTTCATTTTGTGAATCAAGGGACTGAAATGAGCACTAATAAGAAGCCTTGAAAAAACAAGAAAAAAGGGTTCAAGGAGGAGTGGCATAACTTGAATGAGTCAACTCAAATCCACAAGAAAGAATATAATGTTAAGTGCTATTTTTATAATAAATTTGGGCACTTAAAGAAAGACTGTCAAAAACGTAAAGCCTGGTTTTAAAAAAAGATAAGCCTTTTGCTTTAGTTTGTTTCAAATCAAATTTAATTGAAGTTTCTTATAATACTTGATGGATTGATTTACATTTCTAATGCGATGAAGGGATTCCTTACGATCCGGCCCATAAGAGCAAATGAAAGTTTTATTTACATGGGAAATCGAGATAAAGCTTTAGTGGAAGAAATTGACACTTATCGCTTAATATTAGATACCAGACATTATTTTGATTTATACCAAACTCTTTATATACTTACTTTTTCTCGCAATTTAGTTTCTTTATTAAAACTTGATGTAGCAGGATTTTATTGTAAGTTTGGATTTGAATCTTTTGGTTTATATAAAAATATTAGTTTTATTGGTTCTAGAATCCTTTATGATGGTTTGTATAAGTTAAAGCTTGATAATCTTTTTGCTGAAACTTTTTTAACTATGCATCGAAGTTTGAAACTAAACGGAGCTTAGTGGATCAAAGTTCTGCTTACTTGTGGCGTAAACGCTTGGATCACATATCCAAAGAAAGAATAGAGAGATTAGTAAAAAGTAAAATTCTTTTGAATTTAGATTTTACTGATCTCGGTGTGTGCATTGATTGCATTAAAAGAAAGCAAACCAAACACGCTAAAAAAGGGCTACAAGAAGTTCATAGCTTCTTGAACTCATACATACCGATATATGTGGACCTTTTGATTCTCTATTCTTTGGTGAAGAAAAGTATTTTATCATTTTTATTAATGATTTTTTAGGTTATGGTTATCTTTATTTATTGCATGAAAAATCTCAATCTGTTGAAGCCCTTGAGGTATTTTTTAATGAGGTTGAGAGGCAATTAGATAAAAAGGTGAAAATTATGAGGTCAAATAGAGGTGGTGAATGCTATGGAATGTATGACGAGTCAGGGCAATGTCTATGTCTATTTGCTAAATTCTTAGAAAAATGAGGCATATGTGCGCAATACACCGTCAGAGACACTGCAACAAAACGGTGTAGCAAAAAGGCATAATCATACAGTAATGGATATGGTTAAGAGTATGGAGTATGTTAAGTTATTCATTTTTACCCTTATCTTTTGTAGATGCATGCATCAAAGACTGCCATGTATAAGGCAGTCTCAAAAATTCCTTTTGAAACATGGACGAGAAAGAAACCTAGCTTAAAGCACCTGCATATTTGGGGTTGCCCGACGAAAGTGAAAATTTACAATCCATATGAAAACAAATTAGATTTTAAGACGGTCAATGGCTATTTCATTAGTTATTTAGAAAAATCTAAAGGGTATAAATTTTATTGTCCTACCCATAGTACGAGAATAGTAGAATCTGGAAATGCTAGATTCATCGAGAATTGTGAAATTAGTGGGAGTAGAGTACTACGTAATGTGGTCATTGAAGAAGTTAGAGTAGAAATACCTCTACCTATAATTTTCAAGATTGTTCCTAACATTGTTGTACAGTCTCACAATATTCAAGAACAACAAGTAAATGACCAATCACTTCACGATGAAGTTGTACTCGAGGAATCTATAGTAGCTGAACCACAAGAAATAGTATTAAGAAGATTTCAAAGAGAAAGGCGATCTACTGTTCCTGATAATTATGGGATTTATCTATAAGAGTCAGAAATTGACTTGGAAATTAATAATGATCCGATTTCAGATCCAGTTTTATTTTCTCAAGCCATGGAAAGTATTGATTCTGACAAGTGGCTCAATGCTATGAAAGATGGTTAAAATCGATGGACCAAAATCAAGTGTAGGACCTTGCTGAATTGCCTAAATGTTGCAAGAGAGTCAGGTGTAAATAGGTCTTTAAGTCCAAGCGCGACTCTAAAGGCAATATTGAACGGTACAAGGCTAGAGTTGTTGCCAAAGGTTTTACGCAGAAAGAAAGCATTGACTACAAAGAAACCTTTTCATCGGTCTCTTAAGAATGATTCACTCAAAATTATTATGGCATTGGTGGCTTATGTTGATTTAGAGTTGCACCAAATAGATGTGAAAACCGTCTTTCTCAATAGAAATTTAGAAGAAGTTTACATGGATTAACCTGAAGGCTTTTCAAGTAAAAAAAAAGGATACATGATGTGTAAATTAAAGAAATTAATATATAGACTTAAACAAGCTTTCAGACAATGGTATTTTAAGTTTAATGATATAATTACTTCATTTGGACTTAAGGAGAACCGTGTTGATTGGTGTATATATATGAAGGTTAGTGGAAGTAAGTTTATTTTTTTAGTCCTATATGTTAATGATAATTTATTTGCTGCTAACAATTTTAATTTATCACATGAAACTAAGAAATTTTTCTTTAATAACTTTGAAATAAAAGGCATGGGTGAGGCAATATATGTGATATGAATTGAAATATTTCGTGATAGATCACAAGGATTGTTGAGGTTGTCTCAAAAAAGTTATATTAACAAAGTTTTAGAGAAATTTAAGATGGATAAATATTCAGCATATATAGTTTCAATTGAGAAAGGAGACAAATTTAGTCATATACTGTAACACCCGAGCATTTCTAGTGTATTAGAAATGCAATAACTTAAGGATTATTGTTTAATCCAATCTTTGTAATAAAGACCATAAAAGCAAAAATGGGATTTTTAAGAATAAAATCATGCCATAATCTTATACGAGAAAAGAACGATATGAAAATGAGCTAGAAAGTTTAATTGTTGCAAAATATGTTGCAACAAATGCTAAGACAAAAATACAGTTTAAGAAAAATACTGTATAATAATGAAAAAAATTATATTGTATAAGAATAATGCAATGTAAGAAAATACATTGATAAAGTTATATAGTATAATACACTGATAAAGTTATGTAGTATAAAAATTACACTATAAAAATAATACAATGTAGGAATTTAACTATTTAAGGTTAAGCAGTACATAAATTAAACTATTTAAGTTAAAACGGTATATGAATAATACTGTTTGAAGAATATAGATGAATAAGAAATGCTTTAGGAGTATAGAGAATATACCAATAGTATAAAAAAATATTGTCAGTATAAATATACTGTATAAAGTTGGATAATATTGGAATTATATTATGTGATAGATGAAAATAAGTATGGGAAGTTGTAGGACCTCATGAATTGTATAGAAAGGAATACCGACAGTGTAGAAAAAATACCGTCAGTATAAATTTAGACTGTAAAAAGTTTTTGTGGGACCCATCATGCCACCAAAATGAATGAAAACTTGCCACCACACCCCTTTGGGTGGCCCAATTACACATTGCCAATTTAAGCTAGATGATGTCAAGTGATTACTAATGTTGGTAACTCCTCAAATTTGATAAAAAATTACCAAAATACCCCTTGAGTTAGCCAAATCAAATAATGCCAAGTTAAACTAACCTTTTTTATCAAAAAATAATTATAAGTGATGATGATGGTGGTGAGTCATCAAGGTTTGTAAAGATCAAGTTTTGTTCACAAAGGTTATAAGGGAAAAAAAAGGTGAAGTTAAAATGTTCCATTTTCCTCCCAAAGAAACCGTCCACCCTAGGAATTTTCTCTCAAAATTTTGATGAATTCCCAAGCCTCCAAATCAAGTATTAAAGCAAGTTTAAGTGAAGGTGAACAAAATTGAAGAATTTTCAAGGTAAAAACTCAAGTTTTCTTTATTATGCTTAAGGGTTTTGTTCAAGTTCTAGATGGGTTTTGATAGGGTTTTGTCATGGTTTTTGTGAAGAAAGCATGACAAATTTTTAAGCTTAGCAAAGAAGGATTAAAAAGCTTGATAAAATTTAGGTAAATTTTTAAATTTTATACTTGAAAGGTTATGTTATAAATATGTATGCCAAGCATTTGATGAAATGTTTTGGTCTATGGCATATAAATGAACATTATGGCATGATTGGTTTATGCTTTATATTGATGGTGATGATGAAAGAAAGAAAGAAAGAAAGGGTTTTGGGGTTAAAAATGAAAAATTGTTAAACTTTGTAAAGTTTAACTAGTTTCAAAGGAGTGGGGCCTTAAAGGCAAATTTATGTTCCAAGTATGGTATAAGAACTGCCAAAATAGTGAGAGAAACAACTTTTGTGAACAAAGTTTTGTAAAATTCTACGAGAACTAAATTGTAAAATTTTGTTAAAATTTAACAAATTTAAAATTCAGCCAAAAAGTCTACATAAACGTGAAATTTGAGGAAAGTTAAAACAAGAAAGTTGAAGACCACATCGAAATTGTTAAGACAACGCAAACAGTTTGTCAAAATTCTACTTGGTTAAGGAGTTATGATTTTACGAGAAATTTTGAGCACAAAATTTCAAGAAATGGAAACGTTATGAAATGCTTGAAATTTGACTATGGAACTATGAAAAGTTTTGTTCCTTGAGAAAAACTGAACGTTTTGGTATATAGTGGTCATTTTTGGTTTTGGGAACAAAAATATAAAGATTTTTGTATCTTGGGGCAAAACCGTGAAATTGTGTAAAACCGGGTTTTCACCAAGAAACATTAGGTTCCTGCATTTCTATGGGCAGTAAGTAACCACAGGGATTATGTTTTTAAAGGATTTAAATTTAAGTCAAGGAAAGAATAAAAGAAAAACGTTAAGGGCAACATAGTCATTTTATGAAAAAAGGCTAAAATAGACCCGAAACGCCTGATGTCGGGAAATGTTTTTTAGCTGGAATTTTTTAATAACATGTAAGAAATGAGAGGAAAAGTTAAGAAAAGAGTTTAATAACTTACGAAGTTGACAAAAAACTTGTTAGGGGTAAAATCGTCATTTTAAGAAAACGGCTAAAGCAAAGTCGAACACTCTGAAAATGAAACTGACACTTGAGATAGAAAATTAGGGGACGTTCAAGTAAAATAATGATAACTCAATGGGTTACGAGGTTGAGTAAACGGAAAAACAACTTGGTGGGTTACAAAGTTAAGAATAAGGTAAGTTAATAGTTTATAAAGTTAATTAGAGTGAAAGGTAAAGTAACTTAGTGGGTTATAAAGCTAAAAGCAACGGGGTATAAAGTAAAGAGAAAGGTATACCAATAGGGTATCAAGTCAAGTTAAAAGGAAAGAACGGTTAATGTTTAAGTTTTATTATCAATCGGATAGATTGATAAAAAAAAAAGTTAACTAATAAGTCGGGTGTCATATGATCAGGACACAGAAGTCGACTAATAAAAAAAAAGGAAGGAAACGGAAATGTTAAGAGCTATAGACAGATAAGTTTCAAACCTCACCTATAGCATGAAGTAAATGGTTTTCAAATACTTATTTATATGTTTGCAATGTTTTTGCAATTGTTATGTAAGTTGATTTAAAAAGCATGTTTGCATTTGTTATGTAAAAGGTTTTAAAGTTTAAATCAAGATTTGCAATGTATTTGTAACTAATATGTCTAAAGCAAGATTACATTTAATAACCATAAAGTTTAAAAGATCAAAGAAAGGTTTGCAATGTATTTACAATTATTATTTTTAAAGTATGTTTGCATGTGAAATGCACAATGTTTTAAAGAATACAAGTTATGATTTGTAAATGTGTTTGCATATGATGTGATTACATTTGATATGCTAATTAAAGTTAAAAAGCAGATAAAATAAAGATAAAAAGAAGTGTCCTACTAGCTTTTTTATTGTGAGGTATTAAAAGTAAAGTCAAAGTTGTTACCTCTTTGATGTGAGGTAACAAGTAAAGTTAAAGTTGTGATCTCGGTATTTGATGGTTTCAAGTCTTCCACAAAGGAAGCATCATGTTTATGATCTCATGATTAATAATGTTGACACGAACACTAAAGTTTATAAAGTAAGGAAAGTTAATAAACAAAAATAAAAGTTCAAGTAAGAAATGAATGTTTAAGTGTATAAAATGATCATAGCTGAAAGTTCATAATTGAGCATAAATGAAAACATGCATTTTGATTTTGTTTGTTTTATTTGTTATGAAACATTTATATTTTATGAAAAACATTTTGAGAAATGTTTTACGTTAAATTTTTTCGCAAAACATTTTTTTATGTTTACAAGAAAAGGTTAAGGACGTTTTAAGAAAAACGTTTAAGAAATGTTTTATGAAAAAACATTTGTAAAAAATGTTTTGAGAGAAAAGGTTTTATGAGAAAAGTTTATAAAGTATGTGTTATTGATTTGTAAGATTAAGTTTGAACTTACTGAGCAAAAGCTCATTTAAAGTTACTTCATGCTGTAGGTAGTCTTAAGGATGACCAGTAGGATCTGTATGAAAAGCTTAGTGCTGCGGATGACAGATACGAAGATTTAGGTATAGATACCACTACGGTATGCTTTCGCTGCTCAAAAGAAATGTTTTTCACTATCTGATATAGTGTTTTCAAAGTTCTACAAAAATCAAAGTTTTCAAAAATGTTTTCAAAATTTTACGATTAAAATGTTTTATTTTCTTATAAAGTTAAGTTTTAATTAATGATTCAGTAAATGGTTCTTAATAAGTTTTAAGAAACGATTTGAAATGGTTATAAATTCCAGTATTGAGCAATGTTTCAACTTAAATTGCGATAGAAGTCGTAACAATTCTAAAGAAAGTTTTAGAGGATGTTAAAGAAAAAAAGGAAAAAAAAATTTATTTCAGTATTTTTTTACTAAGTAAATAAGATTAATGTTTAAAAAATGATGTTTAAAGAAAGTTAAGTGATTGTCCAAAAAGACGGGTCGTCAAATATACAATGTCTAAAGAATGAATTGGAACGAGCGCAAATGAAAAACATTCCTTATGCATCTATCATTGGTAGCTTGTATGCTCAAACTTACAACAGACCTGACATTAGTTTTGCTGTTGGAATGTTGGGAAGATATCAAAATAATCCAGGAATAGATCATTAAAAAGCTGCAAAGAAAATTCTTATGTATTTGTAAGGAACAAAGGACCATATGCTCACTTATAAAAGATGTGATCATTTTGAAGTAATCAATTACTCAAATTTAGACTTTGCCGGATGTGCTGACGTTATAAAATCTACATTTAGTTACATGTTCCTTTTGGCTGGAAGAGCAATTTTATAGAAAAATACGAAGCAGTCTGTCATTGTTGCATCCACTATGGAGGTCGAGTTCGTGGCATATTTTGAGGCCACAAACGATGGTTTATAGTTGCAGAATTTTATTTCGGGAGTTGCAGTTGTCGACAGTATGGCCAAGCCACTGAAAATTTATTGTGATAATGTCACAGCAGATTTCATTGCCAAGAACAAGTATCTTAATTGTGCAAAACGTATGGATATTAAGTACTTAGTCGTTAAGCAAGAAGTTTGGGAACGTAAATTGTCAATTGAATAAATTAGCAACAATCTTATGATTACAGATCCTTTAACAAAAGGATTATCACCTAAAATATTTATTAAACATGTTAAACGTATGAGTGTTATTAGACATCATTAGTGGTTATGTTTATGTTCTATTTTATTTTAATGATACGACACTTTAAGCTCATTTATTATGTTTTCAATATATCCTTTTTTCTATTTTGTATGCATGATTGTTATAGATTAATGTTTAATAGGATAGTTCCATCGAAGACATTAAAGTGGACTATTATTATCCCTCTCAATTATGAATCATGTTAAATATATGTCTAACGTTGTAGTACATGAAAGGGACCACACTAAAGTAGTGATGTACAACCACCATGACTCACTTTAGATTTTCTGTTTAATTATGATATAAAGTACTAGCCAATTATAAGAAGATTTAGCATAATATTGTTGTGCATATTATAGCTTTATTAAACTGATAAAGGAATATCATATGGGCCAAGTAGGAGAATGTTAAAATTATAGCCCACATGATTAATTAAAGGCCTATTAAATTTATAAGATTTATTTATTTATTTACTTTAATAATTATTTGAATGTTAAAATCCTATTGGCTATGATGGGATACAATTCTTATTAAAAAATATGTCTACATCTGAAAGGATGTGTACTTTGATGGAAAGATATCTATTGAGGGTATATAAACAAGAGTCTAGTTTTCTCTCCACCTAATCAGTTGTATTCCTTTTTTCTATCGGAAAGATAAGTCAAAAGAAATAACTTTAGGTTTAGAGAGAGAAACTTGATTCTTCATCTTTAACAAACTTTTTGTTCAAAGGGTTCTCTACAAATGAAAGATATAAGTCAAGGTACGCTTTAAATCTTTTTCTATGAAAATTATTGAGTTTTAAGATTTTTGGGAATTACAGATATTAAAGTTCTTATAACAAAGTCTCATAGCTTACCATTGATCTCGCCGAGGGTGTAGGGGCTCGCCTCGCAGTATAGACTTTTATGTCTTGGGCCGTTTATGTTTTAAGCCTAATATTTTTATGCCTATATATATATATATATACATATACATATATATATATATATGATGTATTACGTTAAGATTTGATATTATCGTTTTTAACCTCCGTATTCGCTACCATCTTGTAATCTTTTTTGAGTTTAATGACTATCTTCTCCCCTACTTGTGGTTTTTTTCCATCTTAATTTTCTACGTAAATCTGTGTGTGTTTTTATTCTTTGTTTCTGTCGTAATATTTTCGTAACACCTTGTTCATAACTTTTGTTTGACTAAAAAGGATGGAGGATATGGACATGAGAAGGAAAACAACTGTGTGTAAAATCATAGGCACCATACTTTCAGTATCAGGTGCTTTAGCAGCGGTTCTCTACAAGGGCCCCATAGTTGTATCCTCTGCATCTTCCTCTTCTTCTCTGCAACCATCTTCCCTTAATTCCCATCAAAATTATCTGGGAACGTCAAAAACAAATTGGGTCTTTGGAGGCCTTTTGCTAGTTCTCGAAAACATCCTCAACTCCTTTTGGTACATTATTCAGGTAAGTAATTTAAAAAAAAAAAAAAAAACCATAAAAAAGCTCAAAAGTTTCATCCAAATCCTGAAACGAACTAGAATATTCAGATGAGCAATTTTTTTGTCATTTTTGTCTTTTTAGGCGCAGGTCATGAAAATGTACCCAGATGAGCAAACTGTGTCACTCATATACTTCGTGTGCAAGACAATTACTACCTTACCGGTATGCTTTCTGGCAGAAACCAAATGGAGTGCTTGGACACTGAGAACTGATATAGCATTGGTAACCATTGTGCTATCAGTAAGTGACTATAATATAACTTATACAACACCATATTCTTATGGGATCATAAGTGTTTTGGTTAAGCTAGTCAAGAATTGATTTTATCTCAATTTTCTTTTTCTCAGGGAGTTTTTGGTCCATCCCTCAGCATATTGGTCCACTCATGGGGGGTCCACTTGAAGGGTCCTCTCTATATAGCAATCTTCAAGCCATTTTCTGTTGCCATTGCAGCTGCCTTTGGTGTCATCTTCCTTGGCGATGCTCTCTTTCTTGGGAGGTACATTAAATAACTGTTCTATAGATCAGTACTATATATGTCCTTCTTTTACTCACGTTGAATGTTGGGTTTAGTTCTAAAATCACCAAATAAGTACTATTGTCTCTTGGCTTGTTTAGTTTAGACAACTCATTTGTCCTCCTTTTTTCCCCCCCAATTCTAGCGTCTTGGGAGCAACTATACTACTACTTGGGTTTTATGCTGTTATATGGGGAAAAGCACAAGAAGAAGATGTCAAGTATTGTGTGTCTGATAACTTGGAAGGCTCACGTGATGGGAAGAGCCCTTTGTTGCAAAGTTAGATTCAAAGATATGGAGAATAATAGAAGAAAATGAATACCAGCTTTCAATATGTGTGTATTCATTAATATTTTTTTTAATAGAGTGAAAAGTTTGAAAGGAGACGATCAACTTTAGCACATTGGCAGATTTATCCCCATCTATCCCCAATGAGGAGTGCGTCACCACAGTTCCACCTAGTGTGCTAGTGGTCAAGAGACATGTAGGAGTTGTTCTGGGAATACTAAATCAAGTATTTGATGGACAAGAACAAGCTTTTTACATTTAAAACCCTCAAAAAAGACTACTTATCTTTGGACCTTTTGCCACATACCCAGCCACTGTAGTTCTTTATTACTAGGCCACCGCACTGAGTAATATGTATTTTATTTTTCTGGACACAGTTAATATATAAGAATATTTGAATCTTCCTTTGGTCAAGGAGTAAACTACATAGAGTGAAAGGGAAAAAATTGCTATCTTTGATCACTATATATTGTTTTACCAAGAGAAATTAGAGTTGTGCTAGTTACAGTAGTGAAAACAAACTCTTAATCTGTCAAATGTCTGTTTGTTTGTTTCGTTGCATGCTCAATCTTTAGAAAAAGGGTCAAAATAATGGCCCCTTGATTTGGACTTAAAATTACAAATATTAAAAGCAAGAGCCTTTATTTGACTGTGCGGGGTATCTAAACTGTTGAGAAGTGCTAGCAACAACCTTTTGCTGAGACCCCGGGTAGGAGAGCAACACATTAAAATTTATTTTTGCATAATTAATTGAGCTGAAGTTGGAAGCCAAGGACCTCTTTTAAACAAATTTTACATGGTTGGCTTTGGGATAAGGGGATGCAATATTGTACACGTAAAAGGTTGTATAACTTATTGGCCCGTTTGTTCATAAGTTAAAGCTGTTGGGCATCCATTGAATTTGCAAGACAAATTTTATGGGACCAATACTGTTTTACCATAACTCAAACTAAACTCATTTAAAACATGTAAATTCACCAAAAAAAAAAAAATCATTAAAACAAGTAAAGTGTAATCCACAGTATGTGTTGAGAGATTGGGTTCCTTGGCCGGATGTATTGCCAAGGGGAGAGACCGAGTTCGAATTTGCCTCCGGTGGGATCTCTAAACTGTTGATAAGTGCTAGCAACAGCCTTTTGCTGTGACCCTGGGTAGGAGAGCAACACATTGAAATTTATTTTTGCATAATTAATTGAGCTAAAATTGGAAGCCAAAGACCTCTTTTCAACAAATCTTACGTGGTTGGCTTTGGGATAATGGGATGCAATATTGTACGCGTAAAACGTTGTATAACCTATGGGCCCGTTTGTTCATAAGTTAAAGCTGTTGGGCATCCATTGAATTTGCAAGACAAATTTTTATGGGACCAATACTGTTCTACCATAACTCAAACTGAACTCATTTAAAACATGCAAATTCACAAAAAAAAAAAAAAAAATCATTAAAACAATTAAAGTGTAATCCATAGTATGTGTTGAGGGATTGGGTTTTTCGGCCGGACGTATTTTAAGGCCTATTCTAGGTACCAATCCAACAAATTAGTTAGATTGGCACCTACAATTGGCCTTAAAACTCTCTTATTTAAGAGAGAAAATGTTTGACTACTAGAGGACGCGCTCCACAAATCCGAGCTGAGTCTCTCCCCAAGTAGGGGCCCTCTCAACAATACGTTCAAAAGACCTGCCAGGCTCTGGCTGGGGAACCCAATCCCTCAACAGTATGCTCCTAACAATATAAGAAAATAGTTTGCTAAGCAAGGCCAAAATATTGTCCAGAAATTAAACCAAAGTAATGGAAAGTTATGATCACTTCAAAAGGTCAAAATTTTCTCACTCTTCTCACTGTTTAATTTCACAAGTTAAATAAACGTATGTAAAAATAAATAAATTAGAGAAGCTATAAAAAATTGAGGGTTAGAGCCAGAGAAATTACTATTTGTTTAGAGCCAACTGCAGGAGGTGAACCAATAAGGCAAAAGACAAACGTCTAGAAAGCAAGCATTTTTTTTTTTTTTTTTTTGATAGAGGATGAACATCCATCATAATGGGGCTATTGGGTAAATTTGGGTTGTTGCTGTATGCCAGGGAACTTGGGAGTTCTACAAGTAGGAAGTTGGAAAGGAGTAAAATTCTGGGTCTCACCTTTTATGGCCTGTTTAACAATCACAGTTCTAACAGGTTTTTTTTTTCCAGTTTCAACAAAAAAAACTACTGTTTGACCTATTGTTAGTTCCAACAGTTTTTTGAGCTCATTTTTCATATTTTGGATCAAATCTAATATTAAAATTTTGACAAATTACCAAACATTCATAAATTATGATTCTAACTAATATTGATTCTAATCATTTTAACCTCACTCCCAAACACGAGCTTAATTTATCTATATATATAAACTGTAATAATGGCATGGGCGTAAATACTTGCAAAAGAATGGTCTTTTGCTCTCAACCTTATGCTTGGATATTGAATGAAAACAAGTTGCAACGTGACATTCTCTTAAGCCAGTGGTCTGAATAAGAGGTTGAGGAAGAGGCCGTTGCTACCACGTCTCCTGTCTGTCTGTGAAGGTGTGAACATGCAACGTACTAAGCAAACAGACTAGCGACTACATAAGAAGATGTTTTAGCAACAACTGGAGAAGAAAATCATTCATAAACCCACCCCACTATTGACCACCAAGTTCATGATGCCCTGCCCCAAACATGTTCTATTCGTATAAATCCATCCATGCCCCTGAGACCGACTGTAAACTACTACCATTTTCTTCTATTTTTATTGTTTTTGGAAATAATAAACTTCAACTATTTGGGAAGGAAAATAAATCATACACATAAGCAGAAATTAATATTAACTCAACATATGGCTAGAAGGCCTTTTTTTTTCCATGCCTTTTTCTTTTCTTTTTTTTTTTTCTTGCTTTCTTTGCTTTTTTTTTCCCTTTTCTTTCTTCAACTTTATTTCTTTCTTTTTATTACTATCATATATATTTATATTCACATATATATATATATGTTGTGGGTTTGCTCCGCCCATTTTTTTAATAACTTTAAGAGTTCTTCTTTGACTTATTTACTCCCTTTTTCCATCCTTTTTTTATTATTTTTTTTCTTTTTTCATCTTTTTTTTTTTTGTTTTTCTTCCCTTTAATTCTGTTTTCTTTTTTCAGTCCCTTTTTTTTGGCTTCTCACAATTTTTTACCTCTTCATCCTTTTCTGGTTTCTCTTCTTTTTCTTTTTTTTGTTCACCCTCCTATCTCATTTGTATTTTCAATGCTTCATTTTTTTTCTCCTCACGTTTGTGCTATCCTTTTCCCCCTAGTATCTTGTCTTATTTCAAATTCACATCATTATTTAAGAAAATGAGTATCATAAAAAAGTTTTAAATTTTTTCTTTTATTACCTTTGTCATTTTAGTTCACAAATATTTCCCTATCTACATATGTTCTTTTTTCTCCACTGGCATTTATTCATGTTAAAATATTTTCCTCTCAAATTTTTTCATGCTAAACATTTTTGTGATATGTATCCTATAAATAATTTACTGACAGATTTCCTTACCATTTTTTCTCTTATCTACTAATTATTTCACTAAACTAAACTATTAGGAGAATAATAAATAAAAAACTAATTATAAATTTCCATGTCAGAAAAATACAATTAATGCACGCTTACTAGTTCCCTATTAAAAGCATGACAAACCAACAATTCAATAACTTTATTATATTTTATGCTCGTTATGATTCTAGCTATAGATTAAAAAATGAGTAAACGAAACCAAAGTATATTTATATAGTATATTTAGGATGCCTACGAAATCAAAGTTGATATATGATAGGAGGGAAGAAAATGGATGACTGAGATTGTAAGAAAGAATTTCTGCCATAAACAGGAAAATAACATCTTTTCACGTGTAACTGTATAATTCTAATCGGGGTTTGAAGTCCAACTTGCAATCAGAGTTGAGAAAAAGAAGCAACATGTGCTTCATGACTATACTATTGCATTCTAGGAGTTGAAAAAAATGGCCTTTGACTACCAACAATTTAAGCTTGTTTGGAACCGCAAGTCCTCCAGAGAAAGAGATAGAGGAGAGGGAAAATGGCGGGGTGGGATTCGAAGAAAGAAGTTGCACCATTCACAGCCAGGGCGGTGGTGGAGTTTACAACGGTGGGCATAAAATACATTGTACAAAGCAGCCACTTTGAAAGGGCTGAGCTACTTTGTTTTCATTGCCTATACTCATGCTCTAGGCACCCTTTTTCTGGTCCCGCTTCCCTTCATATTTCGCAGGTAAATAACATGTTTGGAAAAGTTGGTTGTAACCAATTTGTCAGTTACAAATAGTGTAAAACTCTTATATACTACAGCAAAAAAAAAAAGTTGTTATAATGTAAAGCTTTTATATGCTACAGTATTTACGGTTCTAACCACCATACCAAACATCCTAGCTTAATTTTATTCACGCCACTTCTTTTTCATTTTCCTCACCTAGTTTATGTATAAATATTTTTTCCCTCTTACTATCATAGCCTGTTCATGATGAATTTTACATATGGTATTTGATGAGATATGCAGAAGGGATCTTCCTCCTTTTGGGTTGTCTTTCTTATATTGAGTTCTCCTCTCTGCGCTTATTGGGTATGGAAATATGTATCTCTGAAGTCTATGGTAATGTATGTCAGTATGTGGATATAAAGGCATAGAGTACAGTTCGCCAACTATTGCCTCAGTTATCAGCAACCTTACGCCCGCTTTTACTTTCATTTTGGCCATCGTTTTCAGGTATTTTTTCTCTTCCTTTGTTATCCTCCCTGCAACATTGTGATTTACTATTTATGCGTTTGGAAAAAATGAAAGTTGTGATATTGTTTTCTCTAGTATGATTAGCTTTTTTTTAATGCCAAAAGAATGGATAATCTGGACCGGAGAACAATGACGAAGCCAGAATTTTTCCTAGGGACTAATAATTATGATAAAAATTGGCTCAAGTTTGACCAATGTCTATAATTATTAATGTAAAACAATCGTCACCAACTTCGTTAGCTAAGATATCTTTCTCGGCGTACATAGGTAAAATATCATTTATCAATTGATTTTACTTTCGATCACATAGCCAATTCTTTATAAAATTCATAACAGAAATATCATCTCTATAATAGCAATAATCCTTATTGAAGTTAATGCCAATGTCAAAAGCCAATATAAGCTTTTTTTCTTATTTGAACTATGTTTCATGTTAGATCATGAACACCATTTTATCAAACATTGGTCATTGGAATGAATGTTAACAATATAAATATCAAATTGATCATCCATGTGTTATAAGCTCTGAGCATAAAATCTTTTGGGATACTCTTAGAAATTAGAATTGAATATTAAAACTTTTTATTGTCCAAAATTGAGAATGAATTATTTAGACTAAAACGTGTTGTAAAAAAAAAAAATTAGAGGGATTAAAGAAACAAGTTGGTATAAAGAAACAAGCTAATATTTACATAAACTGTATTGCCTTTTTTTTAATGGACCACTTATAAAAAAGTGTGAGAGAATGAATTTATTTTATTTTAGAGGACAAAGATCAATTTTTAAATTTTTTAGGGAGCTATTTCTAGTTTAATCCAATGCGACATATGTATATATATACACATAAAAGTAATATATATGTGTGTGTAGGCTGATAAAAAAAGGTTGAGGGGGGCTCCTAGTCCTTCATTGCCTTCGTCCCTGCCGGAGAAGATCAACTACTCAAATCAAAATCATAGGGCCCGTGCTTTCCATGCCCGGTGCAGGTAGCGGTTCTCTACAAGGGCCCCACTATCCTATCCTCTTCATCTCCATCTTCTTCTAAACCATTATCCTTTCAATTTCCTCTAGAAACATCCCAATAAAATTGGGTCATAGGAGGCCTTTTGCTAGTTTCCCAAAGCGTTCTAAACTCAATGTGGTACATTATTCAGGTACCTTCTTGCTCAAGAAATGAGGAAATTGTTCAAAAGTTATGCGGGAAGCCATTAAATGACATTTTCAATTCTTTCTAGCACTTGACAGACTCAGGTGATGAAAATGTACCCAGATGAGCAAATTGTGACACTTGTGTACTGT
The DNA here is from genome assembly GCA_946598075.1 of Artocarpus hirsutus. Lineage (NCBI taxonomy): Eukaryota > Viridiplantae > Streptophyta > Magnoliopsida > Rosales > Moraceae > Artocarpus > Artocarpus hirsutus. Next base: position 25,275 of record CAMOHE010055458.1, read on the forward strand.
GTGTGTTAGACAATCATTGCAGTACCGATATGCGTTATGGCAGAAACAAAATTGAGCGCATGGACACCGAAGCCTGATATGATACTAGTCACCATTTTCTTAGCGGTAAGAGACTATATCATGGCCTATATTTATGTATAACACAGCAAGCTATCGGTATAGACGTTTAACTGAATATAGATTTTCGCTTTTTATATTTTTATTTTTATTTTCAGGGATTCTGTGGTCCATCCTTTAGCTCATTACTTCACACATGGGGGCTTCACTTGAAGGGACCTCTCTATGTCTCAATCTTCAAGCCATTTTCGATTGCTATTTGCAGCCGCATTTGGTGTCATATTCCTTGGTGACGCTCTCTGTCTTGGGAGGTATGTAACTTGTTAGTTAAGTTAGCTATGTGACTTGTTAGTTAAGTTAGCTTCAAGATCACCAAAGAAGTACTGTAGGTCAATTTGCTAGCTGTTTATTTTAAATACCTCATTTGGCCCTTTTTTTTTTTTTTTTCTTTCCTTGTGTCGTTGGAGAAAATATACTACTACTTGTGTTTTATGCTTTAATATGGGAAAAGGCTCAAGAAGAATTTACTGAGGATTGCGGAACTGATAATAACTTGAGGGCCTCATCTGATGGGAAAACCAGCCTGCTGTTGCAAAACTACAAAATCAAAGATATGGAGAACAACATACGCAGATAAAACCGCCGACTCTTTTCTAAATAATTTTGCTTCTTGTCTGAAATACGAATGCTAGCTGATTTAGGATGGTTAATACTATGTTTCCATTTAATTTGATTCTCACTGCTGACCACCAAAATCATGATGTGCTGTTCCAAAAAAGGGTGTCTCAAACCTGTTCTGTTTGTATAAAGTAACCCCATAACCTAAAGACTAACAACGAACTACCACTTTTTCTTCTTTTTATTGTTTTTGGAAACAATAAACTCCCAACTATTTGGGAAGGAAAATAAGTACTAATTGTAATAAAAATTAACAAAAGTCCGGTTTTCTCGGATTGAAAGCATGTGATGTGGGCAACTTTTCAATTCCAATTAAGTAATGCCCATCCACAGAATATACTAATCCAATATTGTTTTTTTAGGGAAAAAAAAGTTTAAAACAAGAAACACTAACATTGTACAAGGCAAAGAAGGAATGGAAATTTACTCTGTTTTCCCTTTAAAGATGGCTCTATTATTTCGTAATCTTATATTCTTCTCCTTACTCTTCCTCTCAAATCCTCTAGCTTCTCTTGCATTTGAAAAATCTTGACGTTTCAAATTTTTCAAAGCAACGAGCTAAAAGCTTTGACCCCGTTATTTTCACAGGTTTAACTACAATTCAAATTCTTTTCTAATAATATTTTCTTTCACAAAAATTTGAAGTCACAGTTTAAAGTTAAGAACCAAATGGTAATTTTTAGCGAAATGAAGGTGAGAATTTGCTCGCTTCTATGCACATATTTTGACAATTCAGTGAAAGGAAAATAATTTTTTTAAAAAAAGAAAAAAGTCGTACCCTTTTGCAAATCTTAGGCCCGCAAGTATTGCACATGAACTTTCTCATTTTAAATGACAGAGATACCACGACTAAGATCTAAATATATTGTATTTTATTTGCTATTCATGTTTAACGAGGCAGTCCAAGGTGCAATCTGTCAAGCAACGTGCTTATTTTATTCTCTATTAAAAGCATGACATACCAACAATTCAATAACTTTATTATATTTTATGCTCGTTATGGTTCTCGCTATAAATTTTAAAAAAAAAAAAAAAGAGTAAAAATAACCGAAGTATGGTTCCTACGAACTAAAATCTAATGTTGGAAGATGAAAACACAACGTTTTCACGTGTAACTATTTAAATACTATCGTAGTGCAACTTGCAATCAGAGAAAAGAAGCAGCATGTGCTAAATTGCTATTTTATTACATTTCTAGGAGTTGAAGATAATTACGTTTCACAACTAACAATTTGATCATGTTTTTGAAACCCCAAATCCTCTAGAGAGAGAGAGAGAGAGAGATAGAGGAGAGGGAAATGGCGGAATGGGGTTGGAAGAAAGAAGTTGTACCATTTACGGCCATGGCTGTGGTGGAGTTTGCGACGGTGGGCTTAAATACGTTGTACAAAGCTGCCACTTTGAAAGGCTTAAGCTACTTTGTTTTCATGGCCTATACTTATGCTTTAGGCACTCTTGTTCTGGTCCCTCTTCCTTTCATATTTCGCAGGTAAGCCGTGCATTATTCTGATATTAGTCTCTTGCACATTTCAGCTTAGTCTACAAGTTTTTTAACATGTTCATTTTGAGCTTTTTTGGTAAGGCGGAAAAGTGAAAGAATGGAAATGCGCGGGGTATTAGTGAAAGGATTTTAGCACCCATTTGTTGTTTAGCAGAAAAAAGAGAGAAGAAAATGAATTGGGTGAGAGATTTCATTTAAAAAAAATCTACTAGTTGATCTCGATCGCTATGAAAGCATTAAAAGAAAGAACACATACTAAAATATCTACTGGTCATATGATGCACTTTATAAATGTTGTGCAGAAGGGAACTTCCTTCTTTCCAGTTGTCTTTCCTCTGTAGAGTTCTCCTCAATGCGCTTATTGGGTATGGAATTACGTATCTCTGAAGTCTATGGTAATTTGACTAATGAAGAATTAAGGCAATTCTGAATTTTCTTCTTATTAAGTGCTGAAGTTGTATGTTTTGCAAGGCAGGATTTCATACAATGTATGTGCATATAAAGGTATAGAGTACAGTTCACCGACTCTTTCCTCGGCTATCAGCAACCTTACACCTGCTTTTACTGTCATTTTGGCCGTCATTTTCAGGTTTTTTTTTTCCACCTTTATTATCTTCCTGCACCATTGTATTCACTAATTTTGTGTTGAGAAAAAGAAATTTGTGTTATTTTATATATCTTTGTTTTTGGGATTCCTTATACTCAGTTCTATGCTTTGTTTTCTCCTCAAAAAGAGTGGAAATTCTGGACCTAAGAAGCTCAACAACTCAAATCAAAATAATAGGGACTGTGCTTTCCATCTTCGGTGCATTGGTAGCGGTTCTCTACAAGGGCCCTACGATTCTATCATCTTCATCTTCTAGACCACTATCCGCTTCATTTCCTCTGGAAAAATCCCAAGAAAATTGGGTTATAGGAGGCCTTTTGCTAGTTTCCCAAAACCTTCTAGGCTCAATGTGGTACATTATTCAGGTAAATTCTTGTTCACATGTGTAAATTTATGAAAAGTTGTCAGGGAAGCTATTAGTTAACATCTTCAATTCTTTCTAGCACTTGACAGACTGAGGTGATTAAAATGTACCCAGATGAGCAAATTGTGACACTTATGTACTTTCTCTGTAAGACCATCCTTGTGGTGCCGATATGCCTTATAGCAGAAACAAAATCAAGGGCTTGGACACTGAGGCCTGATATAGCACTGGTCACCATTGTATTATCAGTAAGAGACTATTATCATGGCTTATGTATGTATGTATGTATGTATGTATGTATGTACACACAACAAGCTGTAAATATATATAAACGTTTAGTTGATTAAAGACTCCTCTTTTTGTGTTTTCAGGGATTCTTTGGTCCATCCTTCAGCTCATTACTTCACACATGGGGGCTGCACTTGAAGGGGCCTCTCTATATCTCAATCTTCAAGCCATTTTCGATTGCCGTTGCAGCTGCATTTGGTTTCCTATTTCTTGGTGACGCTCTCTGCCTTGGGAGTTATTTTAACTTTCCAGTCACTCTGTCCTTTTATCCAAGTGGAGTTTTCGGATTAGTTCAAGCTCATCAAAGAACACCTAATTTTCATTCTTTTTTTTCTCTTTCTAGTGTTGTTGGAGCAACAATACTGCTACTTGGGTTTTATGCTGTGATATGGGGAAAAGCTCAAGAAGAAGATATTGCCAAGGATTGTGGATCCAGTACTAATTTGAGAGCCTCGTCTGACGGGAAAACCACCCCTTTGTTGCAGAACTACAAAATTGAAGATATGGAGAGCAACACACGCAGATAAAATACCGACTGGTGTCTTAAATAATTTTTCTCATTGTCAGAAATATGAATTACTAGCTGATTAAAGATGATTAATACCATGTTACTAATTCATTTTAACTATGAAAATGTGATAATGATGTTTTATTATTGATAATGCTTCAATAAATTCATGTAGTAAAGGGTGTTTGGCATTAGTGGTCTAAACCACTTTTTAAGTTACAAACAGCTCTCACATGCTACAATAATAATAAAAAAATCGTTACAATATAAAACTTTCACATGTTACAATAAAAACACCTCCAAACACCCTACCAAACACCTAGAGCCGGCAATTTGGGTCACGACACGAACTCGACACGAAAAATACAGGTTAGGGTTGGGAAAATAGGCCTCGGGTTGGAATGGGTCGAACCCATCTACGACACAAAAAAGGGGTTGGGTTCGGGTCGACCCGAATCAACACGAAATCAACCTGAAATAATCCGCCAAAAACGTGTCGAAATCATGTTTACCCAAAAATTGACCTGAAAGTTGTTAATCAACTAGTGTAACCTAAATTAAACTCATGTGACCTTAATGCAGCCTATATAACTTGAAATTAATTTTAATGTATCAAATTAGTCTAACATTTGTTGTATATCCAACTTGACATGATTCTAATTTCTAACATATTTATTTTTGTAAAACTTATACAAAGTTTTGTTAACTTTTTTGATGGTTTTGTTTTATTGGGTTATTGTTTATTTTGTAGGCTTATTGTTGGGTCTATCGTGTTGCGGGTCATTGGGTTTAGCAGGTCAGTGTGTCGTATCAACACAATCATACACAAAATAGTATATTAGCGAGTTGCACGGGTCGGGTCTGGTCAACCAGTCTACACGTCAGGTCATGTCCGGGTTGGGCTTTTTTTGACTTGTCAGGTTACGGGTCGGGTTCGAGTTGCGTGTTGGATGTTTAAATAAGGGCTCAACCCGACCCATGGACTCGAATTGCCAGCCTTACAAACACCCCATAATGTTTTCTGGTGTTGTTTTTTTCAATTTAACTAATTAAATGTAGTTAATTAGAAAATTCAATGAATTACACATCTTGTCGTATTAATATATGTCCACATTAAGGTCTCCCAAGTTGCAAACAAACAAACCATAGTAATTATCATATGCCGTTTAAAATAATAGATTATCAATTATTTAATTATGTGACAGTTGACTTGGGTTTTAATCAAATATTGGAAAATGTTTATAAGAAACCAAAACTAAGAGGGAAGACAAAAAAAAAAAAAAAAGAAAAAAAAAGAGCCCAGGTTAGATAGCGACTGAGTGAGAGTACAAAGCAGCAGCTGTGAAAGGGTTGAGCTATTTCGTCTTCGTCACATATTCTTATGCTTTAGGCGCTCTTGTTCTCTCACCTCTTCTCTTCATCTTTCCCAGGTGATGTCAATGATCTCCTATTTGTAATCCCCTTGTTATGTCATGATAATCTAAGATTTATAATTTTATGTTACTTCTCATTTTTTGAATTAAAGCCCTCTATCCGGACATATTTGGTACACCGTATTGTATTGTATTATATTGTATTGCATTGCATTACATTGTATTGTGTTATATACAAAAAATGCAATACAATACAATACAGTGTGTCAAACAAGCTACAGAATTATACTCCTCTCAGTAATTAGGTAGGAACTAGGAATTACATCGAGAAATCGACTTCTATTCTTTCTCCAAATAAAGAATTACAAAAAATATATGTTCCACAAAAGTCCTGAGAGGATTAGTCACCAATTAAATTTAAAAGGATGAACGAGAAGCAAAGAATAAGATTCTTCTGATGTATATTCTCCTCCCTTTTGCCTTTATTTTTTTAGGTAATAATCATTCTCTCTTAAATCTCCTCCTTACTCTATTCATAAAAACCATGTATATATATATTTTTGTGTGTGTGTGTGCACATATATTAGTTTGCCTCAATCTATGCAGAAGCGGACTAATTCCTTCCTTCACATTGACTGTCCTCTATGAAGTATCTTCTCCAGCCCATAAGCTCTTAAGCCCATAAGTCCAACGTGAAAAAGCTTCTAAGTTAGGTGCAACAACTATATGTAATTGTCATTCGACGATTGTTAATAGGCTACTTGTATGGCTATTGATAAAATAGCCTTTAATATTTGTGTGGTTATAGTTAGCTTGTTTATACTATAAATATAACCCTTTCTTGCTTTGGTAGTCATCAAGAAGTACTAGCAAATTTTCAAAAAGTTCTCTAGTGTTCTATAGATTGCCTTTAGAGAGTGAGAAAGAGTGTTAGTTTCTAAGTATTGTAATTGTTTCTTTAAGTGGTCTTAATGTATTTACTATTATAACAAAATAGTAGTTTTATTGTGTATCCAGTAGTGTTTAGTTCAACAATTGGTATCAGAGTTAAGTTGTGAACTCGCTTGAAATTTTAAATATGTTCTATGGATGCAACTTTAACTGATCTTCCATATCAGAAAAGTTTTCTTGAAAGTTATACATAATTAATGAGTTTCTTTATATCATGAGGAGTCTGAAACTCTACAAGCTTGTTATCTAAGACAAAGCTTGTTTGGTATTACTAAGGTACTATCAACACGGTGGGTAGTTTTCAAGTAATTAGAGGAATAAAGAAACTCAATAACCAAAACTACAACATGTAGGCAACATGCATGATATCTTACATGCAAGGACAAGATCTTTAAGAGGACATCGACGATAGTGAAGTTACATAACTGGTGGCAGAAGATGCTAATGGTACCTTGCGTAAATGGAAGATTAAGGTAGACAAAGCGATGTTTGTTTTAAAGACCATAATTGAAGAAGAAGTGCTAGAACACATTCGAGATGTCAAAACACTAAAAAAAAGCATAGGACAATTTTGTTGCACTCTTCTCATGGAAGAATGATACAAGACTACAACTCTTGGAGAATGAGTTGTTATCCATAAAACATGAAGATCTAATGATCAATCAATACCTTACAAAAGTAAAGTCATTATGCTGTGAAATTTCAGAACTTGATCCTACGGCCAGTATTGAAGAACCCAAAATGAAAAGAATAATCATTTAGGGGTTAAGACCATAGTGCAAAGGGTGTTGAGTTTGAAAACTTACTTGTTGGTCAACGAGCATCGGAGAAGACAAACCCAAACAGAATACTGGGAAAGGATTAAGAAGATAGATTGGGAGGTCATCAAGGGAGTTCACAATCAAAGAAAGCTCAGAAACGAGACGATAAAGATAGTCAATCCAAACAAAAGAAGAAGTTTGACGACAATTGTTATGATTGTGGCAAGAAAGGCCACATGGCTAAAAATTGTTAGTCTATGGAAAGTAATATAGCAACTTCCAAGACAAAGAGTCAAAGTGATGATAAGTGGGATGCTGAAGCATCATTTGCTATTGAACAAGAGGTGGCACTCACAGTAAGTACCGCTCGATGGATTGACTGTGAGAAAGATTGGATCATTGATTTTGGGTGTTCAAATCACATGATTGGTGATAGAGACAAGTTGCAGAATTTGATAGAGTACAATGGAAGCCACGCAGGGTAATAGCCAATAATTGAAGGTTTCCAATGGCTCATATCAGTAAAGCAACTGTTGTATGCTAATATAGTCCTAATAAATTACCCCTTAATGATGTCTATCATGCACCAAGCATGAAGTAAAATTTGCTATGAGTGGCCCAATTAACGTCATCTTGCCACTATATCATGTTCGACCTACATAATGTAAAAGTTTATCGAGACATCAAGATCTCTGGCACATCGATAATGGAAAGATGAAGATTAGAGTCTGTTTATGTAATGTCAGCAGAGTCTACTTATGTAGACAGAAGGAATAACACAGTGGATCTATGGCATGCAAGGTTAAGACACGTTGGGTACCACAAGTTGAACGTGATGATGCAGAAGTCAATGCAAGTGATGATGCAGAAGTCAATGCTCAAGGGATACAGTCTTCGGTGTCCACAATAGCATTCAGTGTCCAGTGCAGACTGAGCAAATCTGGGTTGGGCAATGAGGACGGGGTTGGCCCACTAGAAGAACCTGGGTCGCTAGTGGTGGTTCAATTGGGGATAGGAAAGTGGATCTGGTTTTTTTTATTCATTAGCTTGTGTGTGTTTTAAGCTTAAATTCATTTTTTCTATTTTTTTCGTAATTATGAGAGATATTTTAAACAATCTTTTATTAACTTGTATTAATACTTATTTAGCAAATAAAAAACTTTAACATTTTGTCACGTTATCAATACTGTTAAATTTACAAACGAAATTCGACAGATGGAGCATTTGGAATGGTCTTCTATAGATTGGGAGACATATGGACTGATTTTACAAAATGAGGGGGCAAAATAAAATAGGGTATATATTAGATTAGGATCTACAATTTTATAAGTAGTAGGATTTTAACGCTATAAAAATTAAAAAGATTTTTCTTATGAATTGTGACCCCTAAGGACCTTAACCAAATTGATTGGAAAGATTTCAATCTTCAAAACAGGTAAAACCTTTCCACCGAATGTTCTTATCTGAGAGCATGGAATCTACGTTGTCATGCAATTTGAAAACTGGCTTTCCCCAAGTCTATTGGTCCAAAAATAGCTTTCACCTTAGAGATGTTTTGTAGAAACTTTGAATACCAAATTTTAACACTAAAGTTTTAACTGTTATAATATAAAGAAAAAAACATGCAATATATAGTGTTTCAGTTTCAAGTTAAAATTCTAATTGAGTTTCTTAAATATTTTCTTGATTGGTAAGGTTCGAAAGTAAAGCACGTGCAACAATACCATCCACGTGCCTTGTGTAATGATGGATAAATGACTAATATGAATATATGCACTGTCTACATGTTAAAGGGCATTACCAGACTTGATGTTGATATCATATTACTTTGACTTTAAAATGAGCAGACTGTTCTTTATGTAACCAAGCGAGAAGGTATTTTTACATAATACGTACTTAGAATATATACAAAAAGAAAACATTGACACCTCGTATTTATTAAAAAACCTCGTTTTTTTAGGGAAAGTGATCGTATTTGATACCTTGTCTCTAGCCTAGCTAGCCAATTGTTTTTTCAGAGAAAGGAAAAAACCTTGTATTTGTTAAAAATAATAATAATAAAGCACCAATCATTCAATTTTAGCCAATCAGAGTTTACCTGTGACGTCAATGATGACGCTCAATTTTTAAAGAAAATAATAATAATTTTCAGGATATCACCACCGATTCATGATCAACAATGTCTTTTAGTAAGTAAAAAAAAAAAAAAAAGAAAAAGAAAAAAAAAGAGTAGTTCAAATTAGTTATAATCCCGAGAATATTTAAGAACATAAATTACGATGGCACTCGAGTAATTTTCTTTTTTCCTTTCACAAGAATAACTTTATCGAGTGTGACTGATAGAGAGAGAAAGTGAGTAAGGAGAGATGGCAATCTGGGACTGGGAATGTAAGAGAGATGTTCTGCCTTTCACAGCCATGGCCGTCGTTGAGTGCACAACAGTGGGCTTACATACGTTATACAAAGCAGCAGCTTTGAAAGGGCTTGAGTGCTTTGTTTACTTCACCTATTCTTATGTTTTTGGGACTCTTCTTCTCCTTCTTATTTTCTTCCTCTTTCCCAGGTGATCATAATCATTAACTCATCTGCTTTTATATATATATATATATATATATATATATATGCATATTCTGTTCTCAAATTCACTGTACTCTCTTTGGTCTTTGCAGAAGTGGACTTCCTTCGTTCGATTTGTCTCTCCTCTACCGATTCATCCTTCTTTCAGTTACTTCGTATGAAAGTTTCCACTAACAGTCACAGAAATTTATATATGCTTTATATGTCGGGTGGAGCCACCCATACAAAGGATGGTGGGCGGCCAACCTATCTTATCTTAAATTATATATGAAATTTCATAAAATTTTTATTTTATCCCTGTCAAACTTGTATTTTACCTTCTTAAAATTGTAAAGCTCCTTATTTTTCCATTCTATTAGTTCAGTTCCACCCATCTTCTGACAAATTTTTCAATCTGCTGATATGTTGTATTATATGATGTGGTAAAATGATAACAACTTCAACCAAAACATCTAAATAAATTAGACAAGATACTACAGTTTTTTTTTTTTCTTATTTCAGAATTGATTATGTTTGGGAAGGCAGGTTTTTAGCTTGGATAAGCGGATTCAAAGGCCTGGAGTATAGTTCACCTGCTCTGTCTTCGGCTGTCGGAACCCTTACGCCGGCCTTTACTTTCATTGTCGCCGTTATTTTCAGGTGTTTTCCTCCTCCTTCCAATTGGTTTTTCTTTCTCCTGTATTCGCGCTCTCACTAGTAATTGTTATCTAAGTACTAAAAGATGTTCTAGGAACTATCTGCTAGTCAGACTTTATGATTTTCTACTTCTTTCTTCTGATTGAGATTATCCCTATTGTATCTTGTATTAAAAGAACGGAAAATTTAAATTTGAGAAGCTCAAGCACACATGCGAAAATCATAGGCACGGTAGTCTCGGCGTTGGGTGCATTAATAGCCGTTCTCTACAAAGGCCCCAAAATTCCATTGTGTCCATTAACAAGAACACCGTCTCAATCTCTTCACTTCTCTCTACAAAATTCAGAAACAAATTGGGCAATAGGGGGCCTTTTACTTGTCGCCGATAAGCTTCTGACTTCGAGCTCATACGTTCTTCAGGTCATTTTAAGAATTTTCCCGCCTCTAGATTAGTTCTTATTAAGTACAAAATTTGAATTTATTTAAGCGCTCTGCAGGCTCACATTCTGAACATGTACTGCCCAAATGGGCTGTTTGTGTCGTTCATGAAGTGCTTATTCATAACGATCATTACAGTACCTGTAAGCTTTTGGGCAGAAAGAGATCTGAGCACATGGAGCCTGCAACCCGATATTACGTTGATTACCGTTGTCTTCTCAGTAAGATACCAATTCTTGGCTTAGAAAGAAAAAATGTTACATATACCAGTTTGAATATGATGAATCCATTTTGAAGGGTTGATCTCTTTGGTCCAGCCTTCATAACTAGCATCCACTCTTTTTGCCTGCCCGTGAAGGGTCCCTCTCTATGCCGCGATTTTCGCGCCATTTACGATCATTCTGGCAGCGGCTTTTAATGTTGTATTCCTTGGCGAGGCTCTCCATCTTGGGAGGTATACAAAGTTAAAGTTTCACAGTTAGTTTCAAGACCAAAGGATGAAACAATAGTTTGTATTTGACACATTTTCATTTTCCCTTTTCCTGATCTTTCTGTTATGCTGCAGTGTGGTTGGAGCAGCAATTTTGTTACTTGGGTTTTATGCTGTATTATGGGGAAGATCCAAAGAAGAAAAGAGCCAGGATTGTGGCTTTGATAACTTGGGAGCCTCACCTAATTACGAGAAGACCCCTCTGTTGCAAAATTACAAAGATGAAAAATATGAAGAATAGCCAGATGTAGATGAAATCCCATTTACTGTTATTTATCGTAAGTATTTTCAAAACCTATTATTTACCGTAAAAATTTTCAAAATTATATATAATAGGTACTTTTAAAACCTATAATTTACTTCAATAAGTTTTAAAAAACGCCGTTTACTATAATTTTTTTCTAAAAAACACTTATATTTGGACCTAAAGTATAAGGGAGCCACTTGGGCCAACCTTGGACCCAACTTAGGTCTACCTCTGACTATGATGTAAAACCGCCTACAATTTTACATGGTGCGTTAACTAGATTAAAAGTTTATTAAGATGTTTGAAAAAACAGTTTAAATCAATAAGTTTGAACTATAACATTGTAGCATGTGAAATTTAAACTATAAATTACCTTTTAGTTTATACTGTTTGCAGTTTAAATTTAATAATTCTTCCAAACACCCTAAATATTAACGATTTCTGATTGATAATAAAACATTTCGATTAATCTAAAAGAAAATTTGAGGAAAAAAACGTTTTTTAGCATTTTGTTTTTTCTGCTTAGCCTATGCCTTGTATCTCATAGACTAAGAAGAGCACAAAATAGAGATAAAAACTGATGTTTGTCCAAATGAATGGTTAAAGTCTAAAATGATTAATTGTTGCATTTATTCTAAAGGAATTTATGAGGCCCACAGCGTAAAATTGAACCGCTTATATTGGCTCACTACAAGAAAAACTACATTTAACAACATATTATTTACGACATGTAGTTTTTGAATGTCGTTGAAAAGTACATACAATGATATCTCCAACAAAGATGTCGTTAATAACATTTAAAACAATAATTAACGACATCTATATATGTGACGTTCGGCCTGGGCGTATTCCCTCAAGCCTCCATGGGACCCACCTTGCGGGGCCGCCGAACTTATGGCTCTTATTGGTAGACCATCCCCGTGCCGCCCACTCATCCATATTGTCCCCTCTAGGGCCCTCTGGCCCCTCAGGGTTTTTCTTTCGCGTCCCTCGGATTCGAACCTCAAACCTCTCTTAAAAGGTTCTTATTTCCTTCTCGAGTACTAATTGAGTCAATTGGTGGTCATGCAAAGGATTTGTCCAAGGGATTCAGTTGATCAAAATTATTGCCCACACAACATCAATTGCCCTGGTCAGGTTAGATTTTTACATCTCTACTTCAACAATGAAAGAAAAAAAAAACCCAAATACTATAGGTTTCATGTCAAAATATTCGTTTCTATTTAACTGATCATGTCATATTTGAATATGTGTATAAATATAGGTTTCGGGTGTAAAAATTAGCGACGTAGTATATCGGGACATCAAAGGTACATCG
>CAMOHE010055459.1:1369-11686 GCA_946598075.1 Artocarpus hirsutus
ATTTTGGTTAATGTTTCTTAGTATTTTTATTGCATTGGTTTTTATTATAGTTTATTTGTTAGTTTATGAGTTAATGTATTTGATTTGAATATGTATTATGAAACCTCTATTTTTTTGTTGTTTTAACTTATTGAGACCATTTTGGACCTTTTATAATACTAATATTTTATGAATTTTAGGTTTTTGATTCATTTTGGGTTAAATTATCATTTTTGATTTTTTGATTTTTTCCTTTTTATATTACTTAACTTGATCAATCCACCCAACTTTAATTAGGCATATTTTTATTAAACTTAAGGTTGATTAGATGGGTTAAATTTTAAATTAATTCACCCAAACTTTAATTGGGTGAGTTAAGATTTTCAAAAAACCGGCCTAACCCGCCCAACGTTCACCAAATTAATATATAGTCTAGAGAATCATAAGTTAAAAATTCTTATAAAAGGAAAAAAATTAATAAAATAGTAGTGGCACTGTGTTTCTATTTTTTTTTCTTTTTTTTTGGAATGTAGTGGTACTGATTTTGATTAAGTCGTGATTGTTGGTTTTTTATTCTGATATGGACTTGAAGTGCATCAAACCCATCGACTAAGGTCTTAAATAATCCATTGTTCATTATAAATGCCAAATGTGCGATTTGGGCAAAACACTTGAACAGTAAATGTAATATTTTTATAAAATACAAAATTAATGAAAATTATTTCAGTGAAACAATAGGAAGATAACTTTTGATCCACGTCATGATGGTGAAAATAATATTTTAACTTAGTAAAAAACATGTTTAAGTAGGATATACTTGAGAGAATTTATTTTGACGTGAAAATTAGTATATATATATATATATATATATATATATATATATTACTGTAAAACATTTAAAAAAATTAAAAGTTGAAGACGAATCAAGCATATGTTTTCTTACACTCTTGAAGTAAAAGAATCATTTTGTTTTGATTGAAACACTCAAAAACTAATACAAGATATCAAAAAAGTGTGATTGAACATATTTGAGAAAAACTAATTAGTAGCACAATTAGTTAAAAAGTACTTATTAGGGTTTTATTAGAGAAAAATTTTATACTAAAAAATATTTGAAAGGCACTTGATTACAAAAAGAAAGATATCTAAGCTAGCAATGTGATGTATAAAATATTTAAAATAATAGAAAATTTTTAGAAAAACTACTTTTGTGCGGCAATTAGTTAAAAAGCATTTATTAGGAATTATTTAAGAAATAGTGTTCTAAGACTACATGAAGAAATATTTAAGTAGGGAAATATTTAAAAAAAAAACCATGTTAAAGGGTAAAGTAGTGAGTAGAATAGAGTATTGTTCCCGCAAGGTTGTTTGTCTAATTATAACAAATTATCTAATTAGTGGCTAGTTAATTAGAGGCATTAAGAGAAGTGTAGAACATTCAACTAGGAAAAACAATTCAATATTAAATTGAAAGAAAAATTTAAATATCATAATTAGGCTAAACCAAAAACTCTAAAAATATAAATCAATGGCTCAACATCTCAAATAATAAAACTATAAAGATAAAAAAATAGAAAGAAAAATCCCATGCATGGATGTCACAAGTCTTGAAACTTGACTCTTTAATCTTCAATCTCCCCTTATTGATCTTTAAAATATTTTCTCTTTTAAAAATTCTTAAACCTAAAAGTAAACATTAAAATATGAAAGAAATTGTCTATATATTTCTTCCCAGCTGTCAATTATGGGGGATTAGGCCTGCTCTTAAATGCCTTAAAAAGGCCCTATTTATAAGCATGGACCAATTGGATAAATATCTTAAAGTTTGGAATTGTTGAAAATTTTTGCTCCAACTGCCCGACCGCCCAGCATACGGCCACTTTAATTTGATGAAATCCATATATGTGCAAAAGTGCTTTTTTCTCGTTGCTGCCCATGCATTCTCACACCAACAGCCTCAAACAAAACATTAGTTAGAAAATCTAATGAATGTGGACAGTTGGCAGCATTCAATTCGTGAAGCAAAGCAAGGACAGAACAGCCTCAAAGACATTATTGTGGAGCGCAAAGCACAATAATTTCTTGCTGGCAGAGTGCCTAACGTTGGGCTCCACCCGATTCACGCGCGAAGCCCTGTTATTTATAATTCACACGTGTGTTGATAAGACCTGGAGCTGATGGGACGGTCCACATAGTGCGTGTGGACGTTTTTGATTGCCGCAAGCGGGCAAGATCTTGGACCGAATTTAAATGCTGAATTTTAAATCTTTTGTTGTCATTTCTAGCCCCAGTGAATCTTCAAATTGCCATTTCACCCAATTTACTGATTTTACCTACACACAAGAGGAAAAATAATTAATTTAAAGGATAAATAAAATAAAAATAAAATTGAATTAAACTAAAATAAAAACAAATTAAAAGACCCAAAAACTCACAAAATGTTAAGTTAAAAATATCCAATTTAGAAGTATAAAACTAGTTTATCCTTGCTTTTCATATTACTCTCCACTAATATAGATTGATACATCACCAAAGATCAATAGGATTTTGTAAAACTTAAAACATGTGCCTAGGGTTAAGGTATGATAAAATGATATCAATGTAACTCATAACTCTCTAAAACACTCTATTTAATAATCCAAGTAAATCCCTCGAAAAGAAACTTTCTCTTATCATCCACTCTCACTTTAACCATTCCCCTCCCCCCCCCCCCCCCCTTTTTTTTTCTTTTTTCTTTTTTCATCAAGAAACTACACCCCAAACTTATTTCTTTTACATTTATGAATATGGAGGATAGGTTTAGTACTCTTTTTTATTTTTTTATTTTTTCTATTTTAACATTTTTCATTTTTTTTTATAAACAATTGAATAAAATGCTTCACAACATCACCTTTCCTCTCACATGCAAGCATAGCTTAGAATGTGTCCTAGAAAAAGGAACATGCTTATAAGGTTAAGGTTAGAAATTGGATGAAATTATTTAAAAGCTAAGACAAAAACAGTGGATAACAAAGAAAAAGGTTAATCAAGCTTAACAGGATAATTAGGGATAAAAATATGCAATGGTAGACTTGAAAGGCTCAACCAGTCCAAAGATAGTCTAAATGATGCCCTTCATTATGCATTATCTAAGATTTTGCCTCAAGCAATAGTCAAACAAGTTTTAGAATTTAATGAGATCACATAAGACACTTAATTTACATAAACTTTGTTTAAGGAAGCGAAATAGCTAAGCGATCCTAGCAACATTCTCAAAGTGATAAATAATCGTGAGGAAAATAAGAAATAACACAAGAATCAAGTACACAAACAAAAAATGACAAGCATTTTCTAAGAGTTATTACCAAATACAGTGACACTTTCTCATCAGCTTTGACTTGGTGTACCAGATTTCGATGTCACCCCAGTAGTCGACGTCCTATACACATCGTCAGAGCATGGTAAAGGCCGTCGTCAAAGCCGCCACCCCAGCCATAGCCCAACATTGGCAAAGCAACCAGCCCCTCTCTCACTCCTCTTATTCCCAGAAGCCTCTCTCTAAATAAAACTCAGTTAAAGTTCCCTTGCTACCAAATCTCAGTAACTTTATCCACCATCGGCAAGTCTCGGTGTTGCCCACCCACAATAGTCATGACTAGCCTTGCTATAGAGGAAAACATACCTGATTATGAGAGAAATATGGGGAAGGGGTTTTAAGTGCATTGTTTTGAAGATCAGAGGAAAAGATTAAAGATTAAAGAGCTAAGCTTGGAAAATTTTGATATGTCCGCATGGGTTTTTTTTTTTTTTTTAAGTGCATTGTTTTGAAGATTAGAGGAAAAGATTAAAAATTAAAGAGCTAAGCTTGGAAAATTGTGACACCTTTGCATGAGTTTTACTTTTTAATTTTCTATAATTGTATTTTTGTGAATTGAGATGTTTAGTACTATGTCTCTGATTATCTAATTTATCTTTGAAAAAATTTTAAATTAGTATCCTGTGTTATATCAAAATATGCATTTGATATCCTATACTTTAAAATATTTTATTTCGATACCTTAATCTTTTAGAATTTCTTTTAGTATCTAGAGGCATTTTTTGGGATATAAAAATATAAATACCCTTATTCTATAATATAATCAGTTGAAGCAAAATTTTTAATAAAAAATATTTTTAAAACCCTTGTTACTACAACCAAACACTCCAAATACACAACAAAAGAACTAATTTCTTCCTCATTTGCTTTTTTTTTTTTTTTCTAAGCTTCTTTTCCATTTTTCTTTTTGTTTTTGTTTTTTCTTTTGTTTCTGATTCTCCTCCTCTCGAACTAGTTATGAATGTTGTGGTGTGGATTACTCAGGCTACAGCTATCAGATCGACATTTGTAGAAGGCCATTTTATTCCTGGAACCAAAGTTGACTTGTTAAGGTAAGGCATTTCTACTTTATAGTTAGAGTTAATGATCTTGCACTTTTTATTTCAGTAATTGTGATTAGAAGGACTAAAATACATATGTTAGTTGTTGTTTTGTAAAGTATGGTTTTTCATGGTAATGTATGAATGTGGTTATAAAATATATTTTGTAAGCCATACCATATGCTCAATGAAATGCTCCAGTGAATAAAAAACTAATTTATGAACTTATTTTTGCAATTTTTTACTTTTTTTTTAATTTTTTTATACTTTTTAATTTTTTCTTTCTTGTGAAATATCAAGATTTTCAATTTGAGGTATGCATTTTATATGTTGTGTTGCTAGAGTTAGTGACGGTGTCATCATCATGATCGAGTTATGGGGGAAGGCGAGGAAGGGTTGACAAAAAGTTCCGTAATAGGATGTGCAACTGCGAATCCAAGGCTGAAGTTATAATCAGCGAGAGTGTTAAAAATACGAATCATCTAATGTTTAGGTGTCGTGGTAAGAAAGGTGGGTGCATGAGTGGTGGCACTATGAGGATGACAATGACAAAACGTTGGAGGTTGATGTGAATAGAGAGAAGAATCCAAGGCTGAAGTTATAATCAGCGAGAGTGTTAAAAATACGAATCATCTAATGTTTAGGTGTCATGATAAGAAATGTGGGTGCATGAGTGGTGGCACTATGAGGATGACAATGACAAAATGTTGGAGGTTGCTGTGAATAGAGAGAAGAGCAAAGCAATTTTGGTGGGAATAGAGAGATGAACACTAGTATTTACAGCAATCATAATGCAAACCTTACATTGCTGTCCAACATTATGGATGTGAAGGCCAATCTAGACACGATGAAAATGTCGCTAATAATTGTACTATGCACCATATTTTTTGTTTTGATTTTAGTTGTTGTTAAATGATTTCTAAAATGGTTTCAATATGTATTTTTCATTTTGATTTTCCTTGTTGTTAAGTGACTTAATAAATGGTTTCAATATGCATTATTTGTTAGACTAGATTCCCTAGGGACTAAATATTGTAATAAGTTTTTGGAGACATTTTGTCAATAAAAAGCTTATTTATTATTCATATACCAAATGTTGTCATTTTTATGTTCATTTATGTTGAATGTATGATAAGCAAATAAAAGTTTAAAACTATCGGTCTAAACCTTTAAAATCGTGCATATATATGGATAGATTATGCGGAAGATATAAATCTTAAAGTTGATAGTCTAATTGATAAAATCCACAATCGAGGGAATAAAGTTAGGCACTTTATTCATGCTAAGATTGTTATATTATTTACATCCCTAATAGGAGATAGCTTCTCTTTATCATCGGAGTAAGACTTCACAAGTAGAAACATTGGTGCATTGTCATAGGTGACGATGTATTGGATCGGGACAAAAGTTAAATTGATTTGGTTAATAATTTCATTGCTTAAATCAATTCATTTTATACAATCATGTGTTGTGTCTTAATCCTTAAATGACTAATGGGCCTATATTCTTGACTTATGTCTTTTGATGTAACAAAGGGTGACATCCAAATTTGATAATGGTACGCATACTAGTACGTTAAAGACATAGCTCTTGATTGATGTGGACTCGTTATTCATATATAAGGAATCCATAGTTCCTTTTGTGGAGTTAATAATATTCTCTTATATCTATTATCCTATAATTAGAAGACTAGAGGGCTCAATCATTTGGATATATAGGTGTGACCGAATGGTATACTATTTATAAATAGTAAATATTTCAATGGTAAGATAATAGAACGTAAGAATAATCGGGAAAGTAAAATGAAATTTATCTTTAAGCTAATTATGGATATCCTATGGGGATATGACACATAGGTATGATTGAATGGTATGCTATTTATGAATAATAAGTATTCTAACGGTAAGATAATTGAGGGTAAGATAAAAATAATTGAGAAAGTAAAATGAAATTTGTCCTTAAGCCAATTATGGATATCCTATAGGGATGTGACGCATTATTATATATCATAGACACTTAGCTTATTGGAGCTTTGTAATTTTATATAGCTGAAGAATGTAGTTCTAAGCTTTTATTAGAGTAACATTAAAGTTGATAATTATAAAATATATATATGAGATATTTTTTTTTTATAATTATAGAAGCTTGTTTAATATATATCCATCGGATCCCCTTTGTTAGCTCATAATAAATCCTTTAACGGCACGGCTTATTTTTCCTATATATTAGTGACTTATGTTAAATTATTAGACTGGTCAAAATTCGATAAGAGTAGATTTAATAATTCATGTTAGTTTATCGATTGAATTAATTTTGTGGAATTAATTCAAGATAAGCATGTTGAATTATTTGGATAATATTTTATTTTCTTTGGGATTATCTATATATGATTATTTTAACCAGATAACTCTTCTATTAGGTTATTTGAATTAAGACTGAAGCTCTATCTAAGATTCTCACATGAGAATAAGATATTTAGAGGATTCTAGATTATCCCACAGTTGGCAAGCCGATGGAATTGAGATCGACAAGCTGTTGCTTAAGTTTAGTAGCGCGATATGGCTGGATTTGGTAGGCCGATCGCCTAGATCGGCATGTCGAATACACAATAATCAGATTATGTTTTTTTGACACATTTTTTTATCAAAAGTTGATCTAGACTTAAATTTTGTGGCCTAATCTGATAAGGTTTAACCTTATATCTGACCACTATAAAAGGGGAATGATTTTTCATTTTTATTTAGATCACTTGAGAAGCAAAAGAGTAAGTACTCTAGTAAGAGAAACTTTGAAACTCTCAAAGAGCTATTGTTCAACATCAAGGACCTTAACTCTTAGTTTTCTCTAGTAATTGGAATGAGAATTATAGGAGTATAAGCTGTACGACATATGACCACTCGCACTCTGATTGTGAATAGAGAATAGCTAAGAAGACAGTTGGTTGAGGCTCTTCTGAAATATTCTTCTCTTCATGGATTCGTGCTAACTTTGGTATACAAAAGAGGTTCGTAAGATCTGTTATTAATTTATATGTCTAGCATATCAAAGTTGTTATTTGAAAAATATTCTGGTTTGAAGTTTTTAAAATTCCGCTACATACTGTTTACCAACATTGTTCGTTCTGAGTTTAGCTATTTTAAAACTCGGCAATATAATAGTTAAGTGAACTTAATTATGTAAATTTTGTTATGGCTACATTTTTTGTACAGTCTAAGTGGCATCTCTATTATACAAACTCTCTAATTTTTATTTTTTTTAGGGCAATATATTGGCTGCAGCTCACACGATCTTTTCGTACTTCATATAGCAGAAATTCATTTTCGTAAGTAAGGAGCCATAATCTGATGATATAATCCACTATTACAAGTAGTCATAACCCACAGGTACATAAGCGAACTTTACACTATTGCAAAAGCTCCAACATATGAAATCTCCAAAAAAGAAATAGAAATAGTACACACTAGTTCATTACTACAAATAAATTCCAAAGTAGTTCCATAGTTTCTAAAATATAAGATTGTTAAGTCATATCAAAATATCAGTGAATTTGGAGTGCAGTCCATGTTCCCATCTGTTGATAGTTTTTGACTGCTTAAGATTGTGTTAATTGTGACTGCAACACGTCTTCTGCAGTTGAATTCTCGACATGGATTACGCTTATCTTCCTTGCCCTCTTAGATCCCCTGCTGCTATTACATTGCTATTAAGCACAAGTAAAACAACATAAAGAAAAGGAGAAAATTAAACAAGCCAGACATACCAAATATTAAACAACCAGTAGTAAAATGTATTTTAGGACTTAAATTGTATACTCTATCCTCTTCTTGGACTGTTCTAGGCCCTGTTTTTGATGCTGCCTGTTTCATTTGCCTTTTTGTCCGAGGTCCTTGACAAGTCCTGGCGTTGTGTCCAAATTCACCACATTTGGAACACTTAGTAGTGCTTGAAGTAGTTGTGACCGGTTGAGTGTCATCCTTCCCTCTCTTCCTATGCTTCTTTGGTCTACAAGGAAGTCTAATCTTAACTGGTGGCTGAATCAAATCACTGTCAGAGAATGGAGGCCACAGTCCCTAAACTGAAAAATTGGACCTCATTTTCACACTAACTCTAAACTAAACAAAATATAAAAGCAAAACAAAATGACCAAAAAAATTCTAGAAAACAGATCATAATACTTATGAAAAATGACATTATTCTTCAATCAAATTGAAAAATGAAAAAAAAAAAAGTAGTTTGACACGAATAAGAAATGAAATCATGAAAATTTTAGGTTAAAAAAACCCAAAACCATAAAATGGTAAATATTCGACATAACGTATGATTTTCATCAAAAAAGCCACAAATGTTTTGTTGTACTTTGATTACAAAGCATAAAAATTATACTTTTACGAAAACAAAAAAAAATGAAACAAACAAACAAACCCAGAATATGCTTGAACGAAATTCAAGCCATACTTTTTCTCTAAGATTTTAGAGTTAAAAGTTTGAAGAAACCATTAAGAACCTTAGAACACCAAGATAATCAACCGAGTTGCTTCTAGCACATGTTTTCTGTTAAAAAAAAAAAAACACAAACGTTGAGTTGTCTTCCCAAAATCCATTTCTTCCCTTTGAGATTTTTCAAAATTAGTGGAAAGATGATCTCAAATTTACTATTTCATCCAGTCATTTTCTCGTTCAACAAATTTTCAAGGCTTTTTTTTTTTTTTTTTTGATGACGAAAAAAAGAAGAATAGGAAAGCCCTAAAAATATCACTCTATTTCAGATTTCTTCTCTTGATTGAGAAGCCTCTTGCGTCTCTTCATATCTGTAACGCCCTCTTACGGACGTCACAATAGTCGTTACTTTCATCCTTGTTATCATTATTGATAAAATAAACCATTTAAATTTAGACACAATTTGATAAACATATCCCAGGATCCATGCATACAATTTTTATTTTTTTTAAATATTCCAAATATTTCAAATCTTTTTTTTTTCATGGTTTATCAATGCCAAATTAACAAAACCATAATTCAAACAAAATTTCAAAACAAACTTTAAAATCTGTTTTAAACAGTTTGGTAGACTGAACTTTTGAAAAATTAAAATAAATGTAAAACAAGTCTTTTTACTTAATAGTGCGGAAATTTTTGTAACGGCCGCCTAATTTTATGTAACGGATTATGCTATGATAAATGACGACGTTAAATGTTATATTTATGATAAGTGTTATGATATATGATGGATGGTGCTAACCATCTTATTCTAAGTGTTATGGCAGGTGACGCTCACGTGGAATTGATGTGCTCAAATGTTCATGTCATTAATGTTATATGTTTAATCATATTTTTATTGATAATTAAATGTTATGAATGATGTTTGAGTGTTAAGGCAAATCGGCAGGCCGGACCATTAAGTTCGGCAGGCCGAAATGACTTCCTCAGAATGGCAAGCCGATGGTATATCATCGGTAGGCCGGAATTTAGAGATCGGCAGGCCGAAGATAGAGATCGACAGGCCGATGACAGTTGACAATAGTCAGTAGAAATTTCACAAAATTGTGATAAGGTTGAATTTGTAATAAAGATGATTTATTTTTAATAATTAACATAATTATGGGATGATTTGTTTAATTTTGGTAAAGAAACATTTGACTTTTGAATTATTTGAATTAATGGATAAAGTTTTCCCGTTTTTCAAAGGCAAAATATGGTAATCGTTACAAAATTGATGACGTTCCCTTATTGCTTCCCACTCTCCACGCATATGAGCCCGTTTTAGTCAGAAAAATTTCTGAAACATCTCTCATTTCTTTTTACGTTACTTTTGTGACGACCCTCACTACGTGGCCGTCACTTAACTTAACTTGGTCGTAACTTAAACATACTCATTAATAAAGTACAAAAATTTCAGAATAAATTTTTTTTTTCTTAAATGGATTCTTTCTATCGAATCCTTGA
>CAMOHE010055460.1:0-10185 GCA_946598075.1 Artocarpus hirsutus
CGTGGTTAGTCAATTTATGCATTCACCAAAGAAGAAACACCTTGAAGCAGTCCACCAAGTATTAAGGTACTTAAAAGGTACACCAAGAAGGGGGTTATTTTTCAAAAAGGGAGATCACAGGTTAATTGAAGTTTATACAGATGCAGATTGGGCAGGCTATACAGTTGATAGAAGATCTACTTCAGGATACTGTACTTACGCATGGGGAAATCTAGTAACTTGGAGAAGTAAAAAACAAACAGTTGTTGCTAGAAGCAATGCTGAAGCAGAATTTCGGGCATTAGCTCATGGGATATGTGAAGGAGTTTGGCTAGAAAGGTTAATGGATGAGTTAAAAATGCCTATGGAAGCACCAATGAGGATTTACTGTGACAACAAGGCTGCTGTAAGTATAGCACGGAATCCAGTACACCACGACCGCACCAAACATGTTGAAGTTGACCGCCACTTCATTAAGGAGAAGATCGACAATGGAAGAATTTGTTTGACGTATGTTCCAACTAGAGAGCAAACTGCCGATATTCTTACAAAGGGACTTCATAAGCCAAGTCACGAGGATCTAGTTAACAAGCTGGGAATGCATAATATTTACATACCAGCTTGAGGGGGAGTGTAGAAATATCCTCGGGTAGTTTGTGTTTTAGGAAGTTATTCTTGATTTTATTTTTTCTTTGTTTGTTACTAGATTTGCTAAGAAACCGAACCTATAGAATAATGGCCTGCGAGCCAAATATTTAGGAATATCCTAGAAATATCTAGAGTTAGTTAGTTTCCCCGATTTTTAGGACAATAGGATTCTGCCTAGTTCCTATATATATGTATTCATTTGTTTACGAATAATCAATCAGAAAAATTATTTCTGAAACAGTTTTAAATTATAAGGGCAAATATGGATATAAAACCTCCTTAAAAGAATAAAAATTGAAAAGGAAAGGAAAAAGGAAAAATAGTCACGAGTATGACACACAATGCTGCAACCCAATAAATGCACCTTCTAATCCAAAATAAAAATAATCTAACACTAAAAAATAATTAATTAACGACAGGAGGTTCTCAACCCACCACTCCCATCAATTAAGAAAAAATGTAGTAAGCCCTACTGCTGAGCACTCTTTAGAACAAGAAAGGCATTAGCAAAACAAAAAAAAGACACCACTGAATACAACCTGTGGATCTGTAGCCTTTGTTTCCAAGATACTAGTCATGTTTAATCCAGATAGCACAACTCGCCGCACATCAGCCTAAAACACGATCATGTGTAAGTAGAAAAAGAATGCCCAGATATGAATTGACATTAAGAACTGAGCTTTATAACATGAAGATATTGGTAACCTTAATACCTTTGGGTGATGCAGTGCAAACCAAAGTTTCGAATGAGAGAAAGTGGCTTGTGACCTGTCCAAATTTCCATCCAATATCTTGCACAAAATCTCATATACTGAGTCCCCGTTCTTAGATTGGACCTTTTTTTCCTGTCAAAGTTAAAAATGTAGAGGAAATAAGCACTCATGGCAAGAATAACGAGAAAGACAGAGAAAACTATACTGGACACATACTTGAAGAAATTTTTGAACAGCTCCTTGTAGTTCAGACGGATAATGCTTATTGAGAACAGATAAAATTTGCTTCAGCCAGTGACCTATTTAACAGAAAGACCATCTTAGTAAATAAGAAATAAATAGGGAAAAATTCTAACACCACATGTCAACAAAAGTGGTAACATTCTAAAGGGCATTCGAAAAATTAGAATAAAACATATCAAAGAAAGAATTAAGAATGGATTCATCCATGAAGTAAAAACAAGAAAAAGAAAATGGTTTGCATCCACGAAGTAAAAACAAGAGAAAGAAAATACCATTTCCTACTGCAGTGGTTGATAGAGATGATGATAAATTGCTCATTTGCTGTGAATTTCTCAAGCAATAAGATAGGAACTTAGCAACCACCTGTTGAACAAAATCCTTTATAGGAAGTACCTCCAATATTGAGATCAAAACAGACTGACATGATTCACTAGAGAAACTGCACACAAAAAGATAACGAGTCTGAAACCAACAATTTAATAATAAAATATATGCATATATATATTTGAAAAGATATATTCAGTGATGATCTAAAACAATAATTTCTTTCTCACCTGTGCTCAACCAGAGAATCCAGAAGCACTGAAAGGAATTTATCTATCTTGAACTCTTTAAACAGTTCCAAAAGAATCCCAGCTAAATCCCTTCAGATTAAATTATGAAATAAACCTAATAAGCAACCAATAAAAATATGCGAAACAGTTTAAAAACGCATATGGCAAACAAGAATACCGTATTTCCATTAGAGTCTCCAAAGCCTTCTGGGAGAACACATCAACAGATTGCAACTGAAAGTTTTGTGCAAACAGTAAGTAGCAGAAAAAACAAGAAAAACAGAAATAAATATGAAATAGAATATGAATTCATGCCAAATACTAAAAACAAAACCCATGCATGCAGTAACCGTCTTAACAGGGACATCTCCACCGATCCTAGCAACTAATGACTTGTATTGCATTAAGTATACTTATCCAAGAAATGGTACAACAGAGGTGACACTTCCGTCCTAAAATAATAACACTTGTCATGAAAACGCAGAGCTGGACGAAGATGGAACTTTTTTATGTTTTCGGGGTTCAAATTTTGCATACTTTGCATTTACCTCATATTCAATCCTATGTCAAGCTGTAGTTCATATCATCTTGAGTACATCCAAATCTCTACCCTTGTTGTTTTCCATTTTTTCTTGCCTCTTCTGTCAAGTATACCCTTCTGTCTCTTTTTTTTTTTTTTTTTTTTGAAAAAACAAAAACTAGGTACTCTCATAAATGATTGAAAAAATTGTGCACACAAAGGGATGTTGAGTTCTCCTACTATATCTCATCATATGCAAGATCAAGATCTTCAAAACAATATTGCAAAACAAATTTTACACGAGCAGAGATTATTGACATTACAAGTCTTTTCATTTCAAGCTAAAGAATTATATGCATCAAATCTAGATTCAACAATGTGTTTTCCCGATACTACTAACAGCAACAAATTACTGTATATAATACTAGAAACGGCAAGAGAGAGCCTTCAACAGTATTTTTTATAGATAAATAAGAGAGGTAAAAACAGCATATTAATAGTATCTCAAATGAAAAACCATGGATAAAACCAGAGAGGAATAAGTTAAAAAAACTAAAAATAATGGAACAAGATGATACCTGAATGAGGTTGATCATAGTCATAAGTGACAACCGAATCCATTGAAGATCAATCGACTCTCTGTCATCATCACGAGCAATTTCAGCAATTGACCGAATCAAAGTGTTGACAAGCTTGGGAGACAGTGCAACTTTACTTGATAGTAAACCAACAATCATCATAGCACCAGCCTTTACACAAAAATATATTTCGGGTTTCAGTATTATGAACAAATCATGCATTTTACATCAAGCATGCATTTTACACCTAAGCTGATAGCAAAAAGATTTTTCATAAAAATTTAATGAAAGAATCATCATATCCTGAGACGATTCCACAGATTATTTCAAGAATGACCCAATGTACACAAACACTTGGAAGTTGAGACAAGTGAACCAAAAACACAGAGACTAGGGAATGCAAATTTGATGCTATAAATATTCCAAACAGCGCCTCGTATCTATTAAACATTATGGATAGAGTAATAACTTATACATTATCAAATAACTCCTACAAAACTTGCTCCTGTCCCAAGATAACAGAACCAGTACTTCTATTGTCCAAAAAAGAGTCAAAATATAGCAATTAAAAACATATACGAGAAGATTTACATTGAGCATCCAATGCAGGATTACTATAATTGATTCTCACTTTGGTTGTCATTTTGTCAATTCAAAAGCAAAAGCATTCCGAATGAGTTGCACATTCAGTACAAACAAAGTAACAGAAATGCAAGTAAAAGATGAACAAAGCTTATTGCTAGCAATAAAACTTTACCAATTGATTGAGTCCACATACAATAAATTTAATTAATACAATAAGAGACCCCATGTTATGGATGAAAACAGGATGGCATTCAACTGAAAATTTGTCAGCCATAATGGGCATACTAGCGAATAATCCTTAACCTAAGAATTAGGGTCCGTTTAGTAAATGAATTCGAATTAGTGATTTGATTTGAGTTAGTGGGATTTGAATTAGGATTTGAATTAGTGATTTGAATTGTTATCCAAATTGACGTTTAGATATGTATTTAAATTTTAATCTGGGTATGGAATAAAATTGGAATTTGTGCTTGGAGATGTAGCAAAAATAGTTTTTAATTTATCAACAAATCTAATAAAATCTTAATGTTAATGATCCTAAAAAATATGCAATATGGATCTTAATTTATTCCTCTCTTAACTAGGAACACAATGAAGAAAGAATCATCTCAATTGGATAACAAATGAAAAAGTTATGATTTCTTTTCCTCAAATATAGAAGAAAGTATTTTAGTTTTTACTGTATCAAAAGTTTAGGGGAGTCTAAACTCTGAAAACTTAGATTTTTGATACTCAAAGAATTCAGATTTTGGGGGGAAACAAACACGTATCCAAAGGATCTTAATACTCGAATCCAAAGTCCAAAAAATCTAAAGAGTTCTCGAAACAAACGGGTCCTTAATTTCTATCAGCAATCATTTATGCCTTTAGCATGACAAACAAATTAAGGATTTATGCATCCTTAACCTAAGAAGCTACTAAAATTCTGGAAACATATTATGCAACACATAGAAATAGTTACCACGGACAATAAAAAAACGGCTTTAAACCTCACCTTGTGATCCGGACCACCCTTTGCATTGTGCTGAAGTCCAGAATTGACAAACGGAAGAATCCTAGTGACAACATCATTGTCCACTGATGTAACAGAACCCAACGCCTCAACAACAACTGCTGTGCAAAAGCTGATCATGGGCCTTGAGGGCTGAAACTTCTTTGACGGCGATGCCTGTGGCAAAAAGAGACATCTATAACGACACCAGGACAATACGACATCAAATTAACAATACATTAATTAAGTAAATACTCACATAATTGCAAAGAACCTCCAGGACTCCCTTATCTCGGATACATTGCTGTACTATAACCTTTCTGGGCGGTGGTGCACCAGAGACCTTTACACCATGCAAAAATTTCCATCTACTATTTCTACGATATCAGGAACCAAAAAAAGAAAAAATCAAGACTTATTAACATTACAAAACTACTAAAAAATTTAAAGAATACTAAATTTGCGAACCCTGCATCAATAAGTTGAACTATCCGCACAAAAATGTGAGTGTCATGGTATGGCAACGAGCACAAAATCAGTTGCTCAAAGTTGTAGACATGAATCCTGAAATCCCAACAAATGAATGACCACAACAAAATTAAACACCAATAAAAAAATGGAATTTATTATTTGATTAATGGTGGAGTGAGAAAAATTAATATGAACAGCTTACTTGTATTTTCGTATCAAGTACTCGAGCGTCTTGATCGAGGAAGGAAGTTGGAAATACGACGACAGCAAACGCAAGTACGAAGAAATCGTCGCATTTATGCGATTATTTTCCTCTATACCCATCAACTCTCTATCTATTTCCTTGCTTTTATGGCTAAACAAGTCGTTCTTATAGTTCCGAAAACGCTCGTCCATGCTTAAAAGAACTTCCAGTCCTAACATAAGAAAAAGAAAACATTATGACATGCAATTGAAAATGTGTATCACAAAATTCCATTGGATTTTCTGGGGAGACAAACGGACCTTGGAGTGCGATGGAGAAAATGGTGTCCGTATCGAAGTCAGCGGCTTCTTTGGGGTCGAAGAGAATGGAGGGACGAGTGAAGGGCCTTTTAAGCGACGGCTCGGAGTCGGCTTGCACGAAGGATTTGATGGCCTGCAACTGCGCGGCAATCGAGGTCGCCATGGCTGTATCTGGGAGGAGCCGAAACCTAATCGGAGAATCAATGGAGTTTTTGGGAGCTCAACGTTTCTGGAACTCTACTGTACTTCGTATCTAACGGCCGACTTTTGGGAAGGGGTTTAGGGCTTATTCGGTCGTTGTATATCCTTTGGGGAGGGTTTTAGAGTTTTTTTTTTTTTTTTTAATTATTTGTTTTACACTTGGTGGATGCGCCAGCATGCCAGCAGTCTTGTGGGGCCCAATAATAAACATGTGCAGGTCACGTGTTAAGAGAAATTTGGGTAACTATAAAAATAATAAAAATTAGTAATAAATTTTGTGTTAATACATTATCAAATTGAAAATTCTACTTATCAAAATCAGATCAACGCTTTTTTAAAATTTTTTCACATTTTTTTCTTTTAATTGATAAGTAGAGGATAGAGACTTGCAATTTATAATGGAGTTTGATGCAAAATTACTATAAAAATATACCTCCAGTCACAATATATATATATATATATATATATATATTTGTTGTTACAATACTCGACGCCCAATTGAAAATTATGACATCTATTATTTCCTTAATCATATGAGTAATTTTGACGTATATTATTTCCTTAATCGTATGAGAAATTTGTTTTGGGCTTTAAACCCTCACATTGTGGTCTCTGTTTTCTTAACTTTGGCGAATAGCCACCAAACTTTTTGTATATTTATAACTAATGAATTTTTCCTCATTTATCCAAAAGGAATGGCAACATGGGGGATGGGAGGGTGGGGTGAGGAATGGTTTCTCATGCCCACCTTCGTCCCCATCTCAGCCTAATGAATGGTAGGGCGAGAGTCAAAGATTCTTTGTTGGGGGTTCTTCCTATATCCGATCTATTCCCTATTTTACATAATAATGCATTTTGAGATCATAATAATTTATAACAAAAATAAAATATACATTCGCTATAAATTTCAACCAAAATCAAAAGGTCTTGCCTAATAAGCCGAATTCTAAAACATATACAAATCATTTCTTAGAGGGTGTTTGGCAATGATTCCAACCACTCAATTATCACCACAAACTCAGTTATAAATAGTAAAAAGCTTTCACATGCTACAGTAAAAAAAAATAAAACAAAAAAAAAATTACTACAGTGTAAAACTCTCACATGCTACAGTAAAAGTGGTTCTCACCACCCTTCCAAACACCCACCTAATAATATTACTAAATACAATAATTTTTTTAAAGAAATATACGATAATTTAGATAACATACATAAATATAATAGGGCAAAGGTTGCAGGGCGATGAGTACATCTTTTGTTCCTACTCCTCACAACTTGAGGGTAAGATTTTATCCTTGGCCCCTTCCAATCTTCAATTATCGTCAACTATCCTTGTTTCGTTAACTACGGGGCTCCATAGGACCCCATGCGAACAAGAAATACTATCATCTCTACATTCAAGTCAAAAGTAACGCATACGGCCATCCTGTCACCCAATTTCATGAGGTAGAACAATAAAGCACGATTTTTATGTTGAAGTTGGGGCAAAAAACCTTTCATTTTTGCTCCAAAATGTGAAATATTGGGTTCTTTAGGGGATAAACTTAGGGCTATAAGTTTGATAATGAAAAGCTCAAACCTTTGTATAACAGTGAAAAATGAGACTACATGTTCAAAACAAATGGATTTAAAAATAATATAGCATTTCAAATTTTATGAGAGAAAATATTATAATAAAATTGGTCTTAGCCAAAATTTTTTATGTATAATATATGTTCACGAACAAGCTTTCTAGTTTTTAACTCTCTATTTGGTAAGAAGGAAAGAAAATAGGAAAAAAGAAAAAACTATAATGGAAAAAAAAACTATAGGAAAATGAAAGATTTTGATTCTTTCTTTACTTGTTTGGCATATAAAGGTGGAAAGAAAGTAATTTTATTTTATTTTGTTTGGTATTGTAAAAAAAAACTAAATGAATGAAAAAACTACTATTAATCCAATTACTATTTTGTCAAAATATTATTTAACTATTTTTCTAATATGCTGCCCAAAATTTTTGTTGGAATATTAATGGAAAAAAGGACAAATTGGTAATTTCACTTTCTTTACATTGTTGTTAAACTTTTCCCTCACAATATCCATCTATATTTGTAAAGATCAATTTTGATAGAACCCACATGCCATTTCTTCCACCTATTTTTTCTTTCCATTCTAATTGATTTTCTACCAAGCACCCTATCATATCAATTTCCATCCAAAATCCTTCTAATGTTTTCTTTTACCTCTACTTTTCACTCATACCAATCAGAGCATAGGTTTCTGTAGACGTTAGATCTACAATTAGATTTAAATATATTAAATCAAATATTTATTAATTATTTTATGATGCTTAGGGGCTCTAATCACCATTATTAGATCTTAACAAGCTTCACAAACAATGTTAGAAATGTTTATAATAGTTAAAGCCGATCATAACGAAGGAAATAAAGGTAAATGCTATAAAATAAAAGATACCATGCGTAATATTTTATAATGATTCACTCTATAAATAAAGCTACATCCATTATGTTTTTTTACTATTTAGTAAATTCATTACAAGTAGAAGGATTTGGACTATGAAATGTAAGACATGTTGGAAATGGAACTCTTCTGTTTATGGAGTAGTTTCTATAAAGTCTGAGTGAGTGATAGTGAGAGAATTTGGATGCCGCCAAATGTTGTTCTTATCTTCTATTTATAGAGGTCTTTCTCAAGATCATGGTCTTCAACTAGTGAAAAAATGGGCTTTTGTAGTACTTGGAGTAGTGGACACATGTCAACTCCTCATTGGGCACGAGTTTCGGGCTATGATCCCATGTATTGCTACGTGAATCAATAGGTCTTCCCTTGTAACTTTGAGCTCAGGTTTAGCATATCAATTCTAACGAATAGAAGGTTTACACTCTTGAGAGCTAGCTACTAGTTATTTACATATTATGTAAATTACATGAAACATTACTCATTGATCCAAATCAAGTCGAGTACATGTTGAACTCACAAAACATGTATAATTTGTCTCACTCTACTAACAGGCTCAATCGAACACTCCTAACGTACTCATTTTCGTTCGAATTATCAAGTAAGCTTCCCCTATTGGGCATTTATATCATGATTTAAGCATGACTAAATCATATCCTAATAACGTCCTTCAACAATAGGACTCTATACAAGTAGTGCAAATTTATGATTGTTGAATCAAGCCAAAATTATATTAAAATAGAAAATATAAAGAACATTTAGTTTCTAATATATATCTATAATTCTAATAGTTGAAAAACAAAGAACAATGAGTGGTTCATTTTCTCAAGCCCATAGAAATCTCAATTCTTTTTGGACATTTTTTTTTATAGGAATCAAAAAAGATATATTCCAGTGGGTATCTATTTCTCCGTCGTTAAAGCTAAAAAAAGAAAAAATTGCACTAAATAACAATTTTAATTCTTAAATGAACAAATGACATTTTAAAAATATTTAAGTATATAGCATTTTTTGAATCACTTGTTATTTTTTAAACACTTAAATTACTAATTTTTTATTCTTTCTTTTTATTTTATTTTTTGCTATCTGTCTACTCCTTAATGTTTTTCACTATATTATTCTATATAAGAATAAATTTTGTTTTAATCTAAATAAACTATTTACTGTCATATTTGACGTTATTTATTATCAATGGCTTAATTTTTTCATTCTAAAAAAAAAATTTGACTAAACTTAGTAGGTGTTTAGAAAGATAGTGGGAACCACTTTTACTGTAACATGTGAGAGTTTTACACTGTAGTAATTTTTTTTTATTATTACTGTAACATGTGAGAACTTTTTACTGTTTATAATTGAATTTATGGTGAGAATTAAATAGTTCCAACCACCCCCAGACACCCTATTAGTTTTAAAATGGGCGACGCTCTAGGGGTTCTCCCACCCCCTACCGAGAAAAAGGTTTTTTTTATTATTTTTATTTTAACCCAGAGAGGCGGGAGTGAATTGTCTTTTCAAAACATTCAAAAAGCCCAGCAATATCTCACTCTCTCCTGATTTAAACTATCGTATAACGCACTCTTCCTCTTAGAATTTAAACTACAGTACACATCTCAAAATCCAGACTTTTTTTTTTTTCACCACCGTTCCCAACATCCCATTGGCTCTCTCTCATTGCTCGCAGATCTCAAAACATTTTCTCGTCAGCCATTCATGGTGTCTCCTAAGCTCTCCGAAAAACCCA
>CAMOHE010055463.1:0-44550 GCA_946598075.1 Artocarpus hirsutus
TTTAGTCATAAAAACCTCATTTAGTAATCTAAATAAATCACATAACATTCAACATGAAATCTGCCAGCATTAAATAGGCAGAGAACCCATTTTTAATTCTGGTCCATAAATTACATTTTCATAGCATAGAAAAATTCACAAAAATTACCACATATTATATATACACAGAACTATAGCATATCAAAAAATCACCCATAAATAAATTCTTAACACTTCAAACCATGCATTGGAAGGCAGAGACCAAACATAACCATAAACAATTTTGGACAGTGAATTACATGCAATAATAATTCCCAAACAATTAAATTAAATTTATTTGGACCTCAAAATTCATTATGACATCATATTCACATATAATACAGTGCCTCCACAATTTCTCATCACCATATAAAATCATATAATCATACAAAAATATTATACAATAAAAGTTCAATAAATTTACGGTAATAACAAATTAAATACCTAGCATTCATAAAGTCTCTATAACTCTTAATATATTAATCAAATCATCACCATATATTACAGCCCTTTACTTAACATATATATAAGTATGTCCACCAAATTTCGTGCAATACTTCATTCATTTGCATCAAAAACAACACCTATACATATGTGCAACAAAATTAATCAGCAATAAATTATTGTGAATGGTAGAGAGAAGAAAATTCATAACTTTTTATATAAAAATCAAATTAATGTGAAACTTGGAGGAAAATCACATATCACATGGATAAATAACATATTAAAAATTCAGAGCAAAAGACATTCTTAGATGGAGATATAAAAGTCGGTTTGAAGAGGGAAAATTTTCAAAAATGCTAAAAATAAACTCATACCTTAGAACAAATTCTTCTTCAAGCTCCTTGAATTATCTCCAAAGAAATTTTTAATATTTTAACAAAGGATTGTAGGGAAATTTGAGAGGAAGAAGAAGAAAAGAAATGTGATAAGAAGAGAGAGAGAGAGAGAAATCGAGAGAGAGAAAGAAAGAATTTTTTTTTTGTTATGGTAAAAAATGAATTTCAAAAAAAAGAAAAAACTCATCCTCTTAATATAATTCAGAAATTTTCTGATTAAATGCCAGGCAAAATTCGGGTAAATGGATAGAATTGAGAGAGAAAAGTCAAAACTTTCATGAACGGTTCGAGTTGCCATATATTGCCTTTGTAAAACGTGAAAATTTTATCCATTTATTCAAATAAATCAAAAGTCAATTGCTTCATTACCAAAATTAAACAAATCATCCCATAATTATGTTAATTATCCAAAATAAATTATCCTTATCACAAATTCAACCTTATCATAATTTTGTGAAATTTCTACTGACTGCTTGTCAGCTGTCATCGGCCTGCTGATCACTGAAGTCCGGCCTACCGATGATATACCATCGGTTTGCCGTTCTGAGGAAAACATTTCGGCCTGCCGAACTGAATGGTTCGGCCTGCCGATCTGTCCTTAAATACAAAAATCATTCATAACATTTAATTATCAATAAAAATATAATTACACATATAACATTAATGGCATGAACATTTGAGCACATCAATTCCATGCGAGCGTCACTGTCATAACACTTAAAATAAAATGGTTAGCACCATCACATTATATATCATAACACTTAACATAATATAACATTTAACGTCGTTATCTATCATAACAAAATCCGTTACTTAAATTTAGGCAGGCGTTACAATGTGAATGTGCTTACATGTGCTGTACAGTTGAGAAGTGTAAATGTTTCGCACATAGTATGTACGTATATTGTGTCATGCATGGTATAATAACCAAAATAACTAGACTGGTAAATGAAACACCATAATAAAGGAAAGTGTCATACCGGCTCCTGAAGTAAAGGGGAGTTTAAAGTTAAAGCTATGTTATGGTCTCGGTGTTACGAAGACCTATGTGCACATATGGCACGAGCACTTAGGCCCTAATGAAAGAAATGATATAACAAGAATAAGGAATGTTCATAAGAAAGCATAAATGGATCATGCATGTTAGTATAAGAGTTATGTGGGTTATGTTTGGACTTACTGAGCATAAGCTCACTAGTTATTTCATGCTGTGGGGATTTCCTTTAGAAGGTCAGAATGAACATACTGATGAGTTGGCGGGGGAATATGAGCAGTGTGCAGACCAAGGTGTGGATACTGCCACAAAAGGGTTTCTGTTGCTATGTATTTTAAGTCTTTTTGGATCTTAATATATAAATGATATAGTATAGTTATATGAGATAAAACCTCTTTTGAATATTCTACGTAGAATTTGTTTTAAAAAGAAAGTTGTTTGTATAATTATACATATAATTATAAAAGAAATTTCAGTTTGTATGTGTAATAAATATATTTATTTTAAAAAAAAATTCAAGTTTTTCATAGATACGTAAGTAAGAAAGTGTTAAAGCGTAGCCCTAAAAAGGCAGGTTGTGACACTTAATTCCTTCTCAAGTACTTGAAAATATGCTTGACCGTAACTTAGTGGTTTGGTCCTAGATTCGACTCAAATCTACTTACTATCCCGACCGCATAATAAATGTCTGGTTGTGTGCAAAGCATAGTATACATGAAACTACCCACTACTGAAGTATAAGGTACATTCTTTATGTATTATCTTTCTTCAACAGACTTTTGTGAGTCTTTCTTAGAAAGAGTAATTTCAGACTTAGATTGTTGCCCACCTTTCTTGAAATTCTGCATTGCATACCTCTCGAGAATTTTATCTATGTAGGCCGTTTGGGAAAAAACATATCATTTTGTTCTTCCTATCCTAAAAGATCTGGATACTGAAAACATAATTAGTTTCACCTAATTCCTTCATGTCAAACTACTTGGTCAACCATAATTTGACCAATGACAATGCCCCATCATTGCCAATCAGCAAAATGTCATCTACATGGAGCAGTAGAAAAACCATCTTCGTATCCTTGATGTGTTTGTAAACACATAATTCATCCATGTTTTGTTCGAACCTATAAGTCTTGATCACCTGATCAAATCTTATGTTCCAAGAATGAGAATCCTACTTAAGCCCATAAATTGACTTTAGCAGCTTACAGACCTTAACTTTTTTGCCCTTAGCCTTGAAACTGTCTAGCTATACTATATATATGGACTCATTAAGATAGTCATTTAGAAAGGCCATCTTAATATCCATCTGCCAAATCTCATAGTCGAGAACGGTAGCTATGGATAAGAGAATATGGATGGACTAAAGCATGGCTACAGGCGAAAAGGTTTTCTCGTAATCGATTCCTTCCTTTTGTACATATTTCTTAGCTACTAGTTTAGCCTTATAGGTTTCGACCTTTCAATCTACACCTTTCTTTCTGTCATAGATCCACTTACATCTCATGGGTTTTACCGCTTCGAAAAAATCCACAAGTTCCTAAACCTGATTAGTCTCCATAGACTTCATGTCAGTGTTTATGGCTTTTGTCTAGAGCTTTGAATCAACATCCTCCATAACCTCTATATAAGTGTAAGGATCTCTATCATATTCAACTGGTTCAGCCAATTAGGTTTCACTATTGAACATATACCTTTCGAGTTAACGCCTGATCTTCCCACTATGCCAAAGCATCTTAGGTTATTGTTCGGTTAGTTTTTCTACATTGATTAAATTGGTCTCTACCGAAACCCTTGAAGTGATCGAATCACTCATCAACTCCTCAAATACCACTTTACTTCGACGCTTAAAGTCGCTCATGTAACTTTCCTCAAAGAATGTTGCATTCGTTGAAACTACTATTTTATTTTCTTTTGGGTTATAGAAATATCCCCTTAAGTCCTTTTTGGATATCCTACAAACATACAAACTTCTGAATGTGCTTTCAACTTGTTTGCTTCCTTATACAGAATATGAGTCAGACATCCCTACATGCGAATATGGTTTAAGGATGTCTTCCTACCCATCCACAACTTGTGAGGAGTTTTAGGAACGTATTTTGAAGGCACATTGTTTAAAAGATAACATACGGTTTGTAGTGAATATCCTCAAAAGGATAAAGGTAACAATGAATAACTCATCAAGGACTTAACCATATCCAATAAAATGCTATTCTTTCTTTCATCTATGCCATTATGCTGTGAAGTGCTTGGCGCAGTCAAATAGGATAAAATTCTATTCTCTAATAAGTGTTCTAAGAACTCATCAGAGAGGTATTCATCACCTCGATCGAATCAAAGTGC
Source organism: Artocarpus hirsutus (assembly GCA_946598075.1). NCBI lineage: Eukaryota > Viridiplantae > Streptophyta > Magnoliopsida > Rosales > Moraceae > Artocarpus > Artocarpus hirsutus. Next base: position 4,191 of record CAMOHE010055463.1, read on the forward strand.
CTTTATAGGTTTACCTGATTGCTTTTTTGCTTCAGCCCGAAACTCCTTAAACTTGTCAAAAGTTTTGCTTTTATGACGCTTTAGGTAGACATACCCATACCTTGAGTAATCATCAGTAAAAGTAATGAAGTATTCATACGATCCTCGTGCCTAGATGTTCATAGGACCACAAACGTCACAATGCACAAGTTCTATAATCTTTTTTGCCCAATTGCCTTTAGACCCACATGGTCTTTTAGTCATTTTGCCCTCCAAACAATATTCACATTGTGGTATAGATTCCACCTCTAAGTGACTTAAAGGTCCATCCCTTATTAACCTTTGAATCCGATTTAGATTAATATGACTTAAGTGCAAATGCCAAAGATAAGTCTTATTATAGTGAGAAGTCTTAAGTCTTTTAGAGTTATTATCATTAACCTCAGTGTTAAGTAGTATGTCCATCTTAGGTTTGATAAAATATAAATTGTTTTGCATATATCCATCATAGATAAAAGATTTGTTTTTACGAATCACCACTTTATTATTAAAAGAAACTGAATAAGAATCTTTAAATAAACAAGCTATAGATATCGAATTCCTTTTAAGTCTAGGAACATAAAAAACAATCTTTCAAAAATAAAATCTTATAATTATCAAAGTAAAGATGGATGTCTCCCATTACTTTAGCCAACACCAAGGTTCCATCGCCCACCTGAAGCGTGAAGTCCTCATGCATCAGACTTCTAGTTTCTTTAAACCCCTATAGAGAAACACAAACATGATTAGTTGCTTCAGAATCTATGACCCAACTATCACTTGATTCCTCAACTAAACAAGTTTTAATAACCAAAATATCAAGCTTACCTCCTTAGAAAATGAAGTTTTTGCAATTTTTCTTTATGTGCCCAACCTTCCCACAGAAAAAGCACTTTAGCTTCTTTGGGTTATTCTTTTTCTTCTTCTTGTTCTTGCCATTTGCACGAATTAAAGATTTCTCCTTCTTAGCTTTTTGTTTCCTTCCATGCCCTAGATTAGGATTGGAACCAAATGCAGCAGCTAAGTTAGCCTCGCCACCCGTAAGAGTTCCCTTGATTAGATTTTTGAACTCCTATAACTGCTTCATTAGCTCTGTCAAAGTTACATCTTATCTATTGCTTAAATAATATGAAGCTCTAAACAGGATGAACTCCCTAGAGAGAGTCTCAAAAACCATGGTCATCTGTGACTCATCATCTATATCAGCTCCATGGGTTTGAACCTCAGCGAGGTAACGCATGACCAACATCATGTGCTCCTCCACAAAAGTCCCCGATCTTTGTTTGCAGTTCAAAAGTTTTTGATGAGCCCCTTACCATTTTGTTAGGGCTTGGCCTTTAAACATATCTTCAAGATTATCCAAAATCTGCTTCGTAGTCTCATAATCTTCATGTTGAGCCTACAGCATGTTATTCATGCTAGCTATAACATAACAACGGCCTGATTGTTAGCATTTTTTCTATGATTATACACTTGGATTTGCTCATTATTGGATTCCCTAGTAGGTTCGGGACGATACGATGTTGTCAACACAAATTTTAGTTTCTCAAAGGATATGATGATATTTAGGTTCATTTTTCAATCATTATAATTCTCACTAGTTAATTGGTTCTTATTGAGTATCAAACATAAAATGTTTTTCGACATTTTAATCTATAATAAAGATTCATATACTAAATATAAGCAAACAATCCATAATAGTTTAGTAAGATAACACAAACAAGTAAACATATAAATATTGTTATGCGTCAAAACCTTGAAAAAACCATAACCTTATAACGATAATTCCTGATTCAGAATCCAACAAGCCGCCTAGTAAGATAATATAAAGATTCATATACTAAATATAAGCAAACAATCCATAATAGTTTAGTAAGATAACACAAACAAGTAAACATATAAATATGTTTATGTGTCAAAACCTTGAAAAAACCATAACCTTATAACGATAATTCCTGACTCAGAATCTAATAAGCCGCCTAGGAGAGACTTGCCAAATTCAATTATGAACACAGATCCCCTTTGCTTATTGTATGCCATCCAAGACTTGTATGATCTAGCATATATTAATAATCGCTTTCTTTGGCCATCCATTTCATTAACAGAGCTTCTAAGGGAGGTTAACAATAAAATTCATCTTGAGTGTATAACCATCTTTTCAACTATTTTATTTATGATTTATGATCGTAACCTAGGGGTGTACAATGATAAATCATGCTAAAATAAATTATCTCTTTGGAGATCCAACCTGATACATGATGAAATTTCTTCCTAGGAGTCGAAACCACCATGTGCTACCTATAGACCAACGACGGAGGCCGTAGGTTCTCTCTTTGAAAACCTTCTCCCTTTAATATTTTGAAAACCAAGGTTTTATGTTAACATGCATGAACAATTTTTAATGAGCAACACTTTTTATTCGATATATCATTTTATTAACATACATAACAAATCATATTATAATGCAAACAAGTAAATTAACATACAAAGCCATAAGTAAAATAATAATAAGCAGCCGTAATATTATGGTTCTATCTTAAAGCAAAGAAAATAAAGATTACAAAAGATTATCAATTCTTCATCTTGTATCTTCAAATTGTATCCTTCTTCATGTGGCATCCATCTTCAAGTCTTCAATCCCTCATAGATCAAATGCTCTATTTTTTTGGTCATCATAAAATTTCATGTTCCTTAGAATTGTCTTAAAATAAAATCAAAACTACACCAAAAAACGCACCTTTTTTAAAAACATACAGCTCTCTGCTGGCCTGTCAATTATTTACCATTGACCTGTTGAACTTGAGAGTTCAACCTGCCACCAGAGCTGACAAAATTCTACCTCGTGGACGGCTTGTCGAACTAGAAGTTCGGCCTATCAGTCTGCGACTATCAGCTTGCTGAACCTAAGGGTTCAGCCTGCTGACCAAGCTGAATTTACGTTTTTCTAGAAATCAGTTTTTTAGTAGTTTTTAAATTTTCAACAATTCAAAAACATAAAAATCTTAGAAACTTAGAAAAAACAATTAAAGCTCTATCATTTTCATCTTTTAGATCTGTCTTCACTTCGAATGATTATTTAATTACAAAATTTTTATAAATTTAAAATTAAAATAATAATTCCTAAACGATGATGATAGACTGCCATCTAATTACATAAAAAACCTAGATATACATTCTAACCTCAAAGGAACCATAACCGGCACAAATTAATTAATTAAGAATTAAATAATAGTTTAATCAACCATAATTAATTAATAAACATTCACCATATAATCTCATGATAACATTTAATCATATAAAAAACCTAAAGTGCCAACTTTCTAAAAAATTAAATTCAAGTATAGGAGAGAACAATATCATATAATATATATATATATAGTATGATCACAAACTCGTAAATTTACATGAAAAACCTAGCTCTAATAACAATTGTTGGATAACGATTATGCAACAGAATTTTAAAAATTTTAGAATTAGAGTATTTTCCAAAACACAAGTGACATGCTATATACATAAATAATGACAGATCTTACTAACCTTTTGTACATTGAAGTAGGCTCAAATCCATGTAAAGAAGAACGTTCTAAAAGAGCCTGAATCAGCTGGTCTTCTTTGTTATTCTCTATCCACAATCGGAGTTTGGGTGGTCCACGTCGTACAGCTCGTCCTCCGATGACACTCCTTCCAACTACTTGAAAAGACCTAAAGTTAAAGTTCATGATATTAAATAATAGTTTCCAGAGAGTTTCAGAGTATTTGAGATAAGAATACTCACTCTATACTTTTCAACTAATTTAAATAATTGAGAAAACTCACCTCTTATTTATAGTGGTCGAATATAGGGTTAATCCATATCAGATAAGGCCTTAAAATTCAAATCTGAATCAACTTCTGATAAAAAACACGTATGCAGATTATCGTAGGATAGTGCCGAACTTACTCCATCGGCAACCCAAACTAACTTACCGGCCTGCCAAATTTACGATAATTTGATCCCTAAGAATATTTTATTTTCTACTCGAGATTCTTAAATAGAGTCTCAGTTTTAATTCAAATAATCTAATAGAAAAGTTATCTGATCAGAATAGTCATATATGGATAACTTCATAGAAAATAAAATATTATCCAAATAATTTAATATGTTTATCTTAAATTAATTTACAAAATTAATTCAACTATAAGCTAACATGAATTATTAAATTTAATCTTATCGAATTTCTGTCAATTTAATAATTTAACATAAGTCTCCAATATATAAAAAAAGCACGTTATAACGTTACAGGATTTATTATGAGCTAGCAAAAGAGACCCGATGGACCTATGTAGTTCAAGCTCCTCTAATTATAAAAAATACAATATCCTAAATATATATTTTATAATTATCTATTCTAACGCTACTCCACTAAAAGCTTAAAGCTGTACTCTCAAACTATATAAAATTACGAAGCTTGAAATAAGCTAATTGTCCATGACATATCATAATGTGTTACATCCCCATAGGATATTCATAATCGGCTTAAGCATAAATTCTGTTTTACTTTCTCGATTATTTTTATCTTATGTTCCGTTATGGCACCATCAGAAAACTTACTATCCAAAGATAGCAAACCATTCGATTACACCTATGTATCCAAATGGTTGAGCAATCCAATCTTCTAATTACAAGATAACGCATACAAAAGAATATCATTAACTCTACAAAAAAGAGCTATGGATTCCATATCTATGAATGACAAGTCTATGCAATCAAGAGTCGTGTCTTTAACGTACTGTATGCATACTATCATAAAGTTAAGATGTCATTCTTTAGTATATCAAAAGATATAAATCAAGAATATGGGCCCATTAGTCATTTCAAGATTCAAACACAACACATATGATTGTCTAAAGTGAATTGATTTGTACGAACAAAATTATTAATCCAAATCAATTCAACTTTATGTCCCGATCCAATACATCATCACCTATGACAATGCACTGATGTTTCTACCGCGGAGTCCCACTTCGATGACCAAGACAAGCCATCTATTGTCATAACCCACCTTTCTCGGGCTGTGATAAAACTCTTTCTTTCTTACTTAGGGGAAAAAATTAGGAAATTTTTTTTTAAACTGAAATAAATGATTTACTTTGCAATAATTTTGGTAACTCCCAAAATACTTTCACACAGATATTTTTATATAATCATTCTTACTCTCACAACATTTTTCTTTCTTTTTAAACATTCCATTTCAAAACAACATAATACATATATATAGCGAAAATATACAGTAGCGGACTCCATACCCGACCTGCACACATCATCCATCCGCCAGCTTATTGTTAAAATTTATTCTGACCTTCTCGTCCGAATACCTAGAACATGAAAAACTTAATAAGTTAACGCCCAGTAAGTCCTATAAATCACACATGGATCATCAAATGAATGCATGATTCAATTATGCTTTCTTATGAATTTTCCTTATCTTGATCATTTCTTATCTTTCATTAGGGCCCAAGTATTCGTACCATTGCACAATTTCATTTAGGTCTACGTAACACCGTGACCATAGTTTATCCTTTGAACTCTGCTTATTTTGGGAGTCGGTAAGACACTTTTCTTAACTTCTGATGACATATTTAGCAATTCATTTAATATAGTTGTCATACCAGATATGAAATGATAATCATATGTTATCCATGATATATAAGTTCGTATGCATAGCAGAGTACACACAAGTATCTACTTTATGTACATACATGTATTCATTATCATACACACGGGTACACAATACAAGGTACATAACAACACATAACATATTATACACTTAGGTACTTTAATCGTATACACACAGGTATCGATTCTATACCTCTAGACATCCATTTCATAGCAACATACATGTCTACATCGTAGTATATATCCTAATGTACATATACACACATTCTACACCTATCATTTCATACTGTAGGTGGAAATGGTACTTACTTACTTTTGAGCATCGCAAAAACAACTTCAGTTGCATTTCTCCTAGATTCCTAGAATCATGTTGGTCAATTACAAAACTATTAGTCAATTCCAATAAGTTTCATTACAAAACGTTCGTTACTTAATTTTTCGAGTTGTGTCACAATACACAACTCTACATATACTGGTTTTTCTTATTTCTTTCTAATTCTACCATATCGTCACTTACAAAGAGTATGAATCTTTCTAATCACTTTCTTTTCTTATTGAGACCTTTTTAGAGCTATTCGGGTTATTCAGGCAAAAATAACGATTTTGCCCTCCGTGGCCCTATTGACCTATCCGAGCTCGATTCGTTATTGAAACAAAAACAGCTACATATTAACTTAAGAATAATGTCTTAATGGCTCGTATCACTTTATTTCACTCTTGTGACCCTTTTTTCATAAAACTTTACGGTTTAACCCCTAAACTAAAAATTTTGACAATTTTGCCCCCCGAGCTAAAATTTTTCACTTTATACCAAAATTTCCTATTTTCCATAAGAAACATTTTTACTTAAACTACCATGCCTCAAATCATTTTGAAAAATGGTGTTTTTGCCATTTTAATATTTTTTCACTTTTAACAGTTTCTTAAAAAATCAAAAACTCACAAACGGTTGAGTTTTTCAATGAACCGTCCATGATGCCTAAAAGTTTCATCGAGATCTATAACTTTCGTGTTTTAACTTTTCTCAAAATCTCACTGTTCAAGGGTGTTTTCAGTCATTTTTTAAATCTATTGAGAAAAGAAGTTTTCTTTCAATTTAGTCCCTATGACGTTTTTGTAAAAATCCTTTTCAAAATTTCAAATCTACCCCTGTAGAGACCCTTTCATGCTCAAATCAGACTATCCTCACACTCAAACCTCATTTTTTATAAAGTTTAACCTTAAAATTGCAAAAATATGATTTTATGCAAAAACTACCGTTTTGCACCATAAATCAAAATTTCACCATTTAACCATGCCATTCATCACATATACATAAATTTTCATCAAATACAAGCTCAAGAACTCTTATGGGTTTGAGAGAATAAAAATCCAAACAAAATTCTTAAATTTTCAAAATTTTAAAGCTCAAAACTTACCAAAACAACCCCTTTTTTATTTCTAGCCTTGAAATTTCCTTTGAGCTCCCTTTCAAACTCCCTTTTCATGCAAAAATGCCATGGGTTAATATTATCCTTTAACCCATGAAAAATCCCTTAAAAACTCAATAAAAAGTTTGGAATTTTACCTTAAATCTTGTAAAAATCCTTGAACTTGCTTCTAAAACTTGTTTTGGGGTTATTTTTTGCAAAGTTTGAGGTTGAGAAAAATTTCTTGAATGCCTAACAATGGCTGCCGAAAATGGCGGAAGAAGAAAGAGAAAAAAATTTGTGATAACCAATCCTTAAATGCATCCTTATCCCACTTGATTACTTTGTCAAGTAACCCTTTGGGTTACCAAGTGTCATCCCATGATTGGGCCACCTTTTAGGGCTTGGTGGCCCAATAGCAAATTAAAAAGTGTCCACTTAGTGGAGCTAAAAATTTACACTGTGTAATTTTTCATCACGTAGTATTTTTCTTATACTGTCATAATCAAATCAGTGTATTTTCTACTCTTAGACTGTATAAAAATATTTAACTTACTTTTCATTCAATTTTGGAGGCCAATCATAACATTTTTCGTGTCTGCATTTTCACTCAACAGTATTCTTATACTGCTCCGGCCTCCTTCTTACCCCAAGTTAGGTTTGGACAACTTCTGTGTCCTATTTATATTCTAATCATCCATTCGTTTATACAACAATTTTACAATTAATTGTGATATAAAATTTATTTTATGGGTATTATTTACAAATTTTTGAGTAATTTAACTCATAAAATCTGTATTCTACCATACCTAACATTTCATCACATTTGCCATAAAATTTGCGATCAACACCGTTTATTCATACTTTATTGTAATTTTGTACAAAAATTATAACTTTCACAAAAATCACATTTAAAAAAAAATAAATTCATTAATTAATCCCAATTAAATATTAGGTTTTCTTAATGAATTTTCTCGGTCATTACATATGTCGTTAGGGAGGTAGACAACATCACAATCTTAGTATGAATAAAGCGCCTAACTTTATTCCCTCAATTGTGGATCTTATGATTTAGACCATCACCTTTAAAATTCATGCCTTCCGCATAATTTGTCCATCATATGCACGATTCTTAAAGGTTTAGACCGATAGTTTCAGGCTTTTGTTTGCTTATTATACATTCAACTAATATGAACATAAAGAGGACAACATTTGGTTTATTGATAAAATGTCTCTAAAAACATATTATAACATTTTACTCCTTAGGGCACTATGTCTAACAATGTGGACCATCGGTAGGCCATCAGAAACTCCCTTTCTAACCATGTTTAGTAGGCTGAAACAGGACATTCGGTAGGCCATATTGGGCCCATTGGCAGGCCAAAGTAGGGCATTTGGTAGGCCGTTTAGGGACGTCTAAAAGGCTATCTCTAGGCACTATGTTTGGCAGGCTAATACAAGGTATTCGACAGGCTGATCTTGAATAGTCGGCAGCCGATCTGTCTTGATCAAAAATTGCATGGCATGTTTTCAAAATGCAATTACTACAAAAACTTTAAGTAGTTTTATTCTGTATTTTAAATAACATCTAAGTGTAAAAACAATTTTAGAATATAGAAAACACATATACAACAAGTTTTAACTCAATTTGTGAATGCATGTGTGTGTGTGGATTGAGCTTGCATTGACTATACATCATTTGAAAGATTTTGCTCACTTTCATTAAGACTTAAAGCAAATAATAACTTGTAAGCTTTAGGTCTTTGTGAGTCCAATCCTCTGCTTGCTTTTGCTTGTGATTTAATTCATGCTGATTCTTCAGGTCTCAGTAATTGATTCGTCCTTGCATTAAATCGCTTACGAGTCTTGGTAGTAAATTCTTTCAATTATCTTGAGATGCTATAAATAATACCACTAAATTGCTTTACATATTCAAGATAAATTATTAATGATTAAGCAATAAACTATTTGTTGTCATCAAAGCAAAAAATAAATATTTCATTTAAAACCTGGGAGCCAACAATGAAGTAGTTACATCAATTATATCAAGCACTGGGTGAAGAAGCAAGATGGCTTGCTCAAATTTGTGAAGAAGAATTTCCTTAAAAGCTCACTGAATCTCTACAATTGTGGTCCTCTCAAGCTCTCTTTCACCTTCGTCCACTACAAATTTGATGTCGCACATGCTAGGGTCATTGAAGCATGTAAATTTAGTTCTCTCAAACTCTTTTTCCATCAAACCAAACATCACCTAGTTAGTACCTGAGTGATAGTTCTAACTATGCTAGCTAGCTTCCATAAATAGCCGTCACACCCCTATAGATCTATAGGTGTCCTTATTTTTTTTTTAATTTTGTTTTGTAAAATTGTTTATAGTGGAACTTGTTTCTTCATTTGCAAACCTGTGGTAATATTGAAACTCTCTTTATTTCTCGGTATTGATCATTTGAAGGTGTACTTGGTATTGCAGATTTGTGCGAAGAAAAATAGGACAAGAAATTTGTGCGACATTGACGATATATGCTCACGAGGATGTTGCTGAACACGGAGGGAGGTTGCCAAGGCTTTTTTGTTTTAGATTTAGTTTTCTTAATTTTCTTTCGGCACTCTAGTTTTTTTGGTAAAATTTGTATATTTTTCTTTAGTAATTTAGTTTTTTGGATGTGAATTGTTTTGGGTAACGTGTTGATTTGGTATGAAAGATTGTGTGTGTATGTGTGTGCTTTGTTTTTGTTTTTTGTTTTTTTTAATTAAGTTTTTGATAATCTTGTGTCTTATATGGATTTTTTTGTATTTAGTAGTTTGATTTTGTTTTTGTGCTTTTAAGTTGATTTCAAAATTAATATTGCAGATTTATTATTGAGAAAATTACATATTATTCCACACTTTTAAAAGTTATGTTTATTCATGTTATATTTGGAAACAATTATATCACATTATCATTCATATAATATGTTAAGTTGTGACATAAATAAAGATACGTAGTATTTATAAAAATAAATCTTAAGAGATGGCATATATGAAAATTCTCCTATTATTATGGAATCAATTGGTATCAGAGATAATCATCGATGTGTCTTGAAAAGGCAAAGTAGTTTGGTAGATTATCTCCCAGAATCTAGTATTTTACTCTTCGACAATCAAAGGCAAAGACGAGCAGCATGTGTTGAAACGATAAAATAACTTGGTCGATTTGTACTTGATCAATCAACTAAATTACTCTCTTCCAACTCGCACCGATATTGAAATGGAACAGATTACTGAATTCATTTAAAAATTTAAAATAATCTAATAGAGTACCTATATTAATCTACCAGATTACTCATTGGCATCAAGCAATCGGTCACGACACCTCATTGGTATCAGAAACCTAATAGAGTACCGGTGTTAAACCACCAGGTTTTATGTTCTACAAATTTGAAATTGTTCAATCAATTTAATTGCAACTTTACACTGCAAACCCAGATAGTCATTGTTGATTTTAGTGACATCTTTTACATTTCCGATGATAATCTAAGCGATTACTTTGGTCAGCCTTGGAAATTTGACAAAAATATACGTTAATTGACGTTTTACTTGTCCTCCAATAGAGCAGAAACAAAACTTTAATAAATTCGATGGAAATCCAAAGTCAAATGGCATTCATTGGCGTCATCGCATTCCTCAAGTTTTTTCATGTATATTCAGACCAAAAGATTTTTGACAATGTATTATGTACACAGGAGTGACATATGCAGCAATGTCGATTGTTCTCTTCCTTGAAGCCTATGATATTTATCGTTATATATAGAATCACAACTATGTCCTCAGTATATGTCTTGCATTGTTTTCCTATTTTCTGATAAATTACTATCAAGAATCACAGGCAAACGCATTATTCTTATAAAATCTGCTTTAGTATTTTACACCCCATCTCAAACTCAAAAATTAACAAATTTCCTTAATTTATATCAAATATGTCACAAAGTGTAAAATATTCATTTCCTTAATTTATCCAAATAATCGCAAGATCTACGTTCCCTTAAAAAAAAAAAAAAAAACTCAAGATCATGGATTATCAAGAAAACTTCCGAAAAAAAATTAGTAGCAAAAGAGAAATAATTGCAAGTTCTTTTGATCATGTAGGTCATTGGGGACATACGCAGTATAGTTGTCATTGAAGATACCTATTTTTTTTCTTTTGTGTTTCAAGGGACACAAATTAACTAGATGAAATGTATGGTACATTCTAATTTCTTCAAACACTAATATTTTTCACACCTTATCCTATAATTTTTTTAAAAAAGAAGAAAAACGAAGGGATAGAATTTTTTTAGTTTGATTGTTTGTGTATTTCTTTCTTTCTTGCTTTTTCTTTTTTCCTTTTTGTTTTTTTTTGGCTAAAATGATGGTTGATGGGAAAGTCTTCTGGAGTTTTTGGATCGACAAAAGCAGGTACATTTTGTCTAGAACCAAATATGTTGTCATCGTTCAATTAGTTTTTACATATTTATATTTTTCCCCGAAAAAAAAAAAGAAACTTCTATATATATATTCTCCGAATTCTCATATAATTAACTGGAGACAAACGCGAACAGTTGTAGATGAGAAACTAGTAAGGCGTCATCGCCACACGTTACTTGGCAACAAGATTTCACTTTCCCAATCCAGTGAAGATCAGAAAACTATTACACTTGATAGTGAGCGTGTGTGTTTGTGTGTATATATATAGTGTTTGCAAATGACAAAAACGATATATGGATGCAATTTGCAAAGAGCAAGACAAAATAAATTGGTGTATGCGTATTTATATAAAACAAAACAACACGTGAGACACGTTTTCATGCATAGAATAATCATAATAAAACAAAAGTGAGATACATAATTAGTTCAAAACAGTTATCGTAATGTGTAATGCATGATAATATTTGATATCATTTATGTGTGTGTATGTGTGTATATATATATATATATGTATGTATGTATGTATGTAAGAGAGCAAAGGGTAATTATGAAGTGATTAGCAATTTAAGTTATAGGTCAATAAACACAAGGTAGGATATTCATATATTTTCAATAAAAAAAAAAAGATAGGATATATTCATATACAGATCACATATGTTAATATTATTCGCACGAGATTTGTCCTTTAAATTCAGACTAACTGCGGATATACACAAATTGTTGTCAGCATGTGTCAAATATTGAAAATAAAAAATATATATTCTACTGATAATGATGTTTCCATTTTATCTCAGTTTACAAGTCATTTTTAAATATAATTCATGAATCTTTGAATTTATAATTTTTAAAGCAAATATTATGATTCGACGTTTAAAAACACATGTTGCACACCTTCGGAAAAAACAACATGATCTTTTATTAATTTTTTTTTTTTTTTTTTAAAAGAGGAGAAACAATTGTGAGGGAATTTTCTGTGATTATCCATTGTATTTTAACTTTACTAGAACCGACCGCTGAATAGGAGCCACGCGCTGATCACTCATTCTCCACCGGGACATTTGTCGATAAGGCCGTTTTGGATGTCTTTTCTTTCCTTTTTTTTTTTTTTTTGGTAATTTTGATCATATATGTCTTCATACTACTAACAAATATATATATATTTCCAACTTTCTTATAAAAGTGAAAGATTAAAAAACAAAGACACATAAGTGCTATTTTTCAAACTGATCGGTTCTGAAGATTAAAGAAAGCCCAAGCACAATAGAAAGCATATCCAAATTGGGGTCAATTTGAGAACAATGACTTCAGTGTATTGTTGTTTCAATTTTATCTATTTTATGAAAATGTTTGGAAAATATAACTTTCTATAAATATAAAATCACTAATACTCTCGAGTTTTTAGGTTAAGACAAAGAAAATACGTATTATTTAAATATATTTTGGCTTTTTAAGCTAGAAAAAATAATATAGATTAAAGAGATGAGAAAAAAAAAAGAATAAAACAAAATAGTGATAATATACCATCTAATTTACTCTTCAATTTGTCTTTTGTGACGTGTGACGAAGAGCCTTAATAGGGTGTTTGGAATGGTGATGGAAACCGTTGGTTAGAACTACTTTTGTTGTAGCATGTGAAAGCTTTATACTGTAGTGATTTTTTTATTGTTACTGTAATATGTGAGAGTTTATACTATTTATAAGTGAAAAAGTAGTGAAAAACACTTTTACCAAACAGGGGTTAGTTGTTTTAGGCTTTACTACGGGTATGTCTAGTTTTGTTTATAATTATATATTATTTATTTGAACATAATTAGGAAAGTAGATTTTTCTATGCAAGGATTTTTTTGGTTATCTTATGATTGAAAAATGAGATGAAGTCCAGGCAACATATACTAACCATATTCTGGCCGCATCATTATGTGATTTCAAAAATTTCAAGGTTATTTCATTCTGGAACTTTCTTTTAAATTTGAAGAAATTTGTCACAATCATGAAGCTAAAAAAAATTCCCACCACATGGATTGACAGAGGAAAAAAAAATTGGAGAAAAAAATAAATTGACTTTAGATAGTCCGTTTGGCATAATATACAGCGTGGACCTTTATTATCGATGAAATAGACATCACGTGGAATTTCTTCATCATAATCTAGAAGGTCGATATTGCTGATTATATATTAAGATAATTATTGATTTCTAGTCTTTCTTTCCCCCTTCTCTCTCTCTTGTATATATTCTTTCGTATGTAACATATTGTTAGGTCATTTCAGTGCCGTTTGTGGTCCTTTTTGGTTCTGTTTTGTTTTTTAGGGGGCGGAGTGCAAAAATATTATACCCAATTTTGCTTATTTGTGATCGCAGGGATAATTTAATAGTAAATTTACATATGACTTTGAGTTGAATAGTTCGAGTCTCCTATCTATAAATTAAAAAAATATTGCTTATCCTATATATTACACTTTGAAAAATTATCTAGTCACTTATATTCTTCACTTATTATTATTTTTTTAATTATCTATATCCTAAATTGCCTCAACCTTCGCCGACTAATTTCTCCGCTTGGATTAATATCCTCAATCCCCTAATACTAATTTGTACGTTGGGTGGTATAAGCACTTAGAATGACACTAGGAGTATTATACCCAATTTTGCTTGACTATCGTCGTAGGTATAGTCTACTGATAAAACCATATTTGCCTCTACTATAAGACAAAGAGTTCAAGTTTCATGCCTAAGCTTTAGCCTGTTTAACAAAATTAGTTTTAAGAAACTTTTTAGTTAAAAACAGTGTAAAGTTCTTACATGCTACAGTAAAAAGAAAAAAATTACTATAGTGTAAAGCTTTCATATACTACTGTATTTACAATTTTAATCAATGGTTCTAACCACCAGCCAAACATCTTGTCTTATGCATATTACAATTTTGAAAAATTATATACACAATTATATTCTTCACTCATTATTGTTTTATTATTATTATTATTTTAATATCTATATCCTTAATTGTCTCAACCTTCGCCAACTAATTTCTCTAATAGTTGGGTATAGGTCACCTTCGACTATTAATCTACTCCATCCCCATTCCATTTTAGGGACAGCCCGGGCAGGGGCAGGGGCGGGGTTCATCTGAATGTGGATTTTATGCTTGCTATATCCCCCCACACCCCCCACAAAAAAAAAAAAAAAAATTGTACTCATTAAGGTAAATTTACAGTAATGACCTCCGAAGACATACAGTTATTTCTCTTTGGCCTTAATATTTACTTTTAAACAAGTATGGCGAAAAAACAGGCCTTTGTTACCAAAACTTGCTCTACAAGAAGCGCCCCAAGCAAAGTCATCTGCACTGGCTTTTACTCGGCTAGGCGTAGGCAAAGGGGTTAATGAAACACAATTTCAAAAGCCTAAAAAAGCAGAAACATGCGTCAAGCAAAAAAATATAAACAAAAAGGTCGATCGCCGCAACGACACTGATGCAAAATTGAAACCGAAAGAGAAGCCTTGAAAATAACAGAAATGGAAGTTGCAAAATGGGCAAGTGGGGAGGAAATTACCAAAACAATCATTCCTATCTACATTAAATGAGAGGGTTAGAACATTAATTGTCAGAAAAAGAAAGCAAAGTTGATGAGATTGCTAGCGGGTGTGAACCTAGTTAGAATGTGTTACCTTATCCTTTCGTGCTAGACAAGATGCAGGAGCAGGACCACAGCTTTTGGATTGATGCAAAATAAGTAAGCGGGGACATATCTCATGCTTGTGAACGTATGCTTCTGCTATTGACCTTTATTGTTTGAGAACGACAACTGTCTCCTTTATAAATCCTTTAACCGCTCTATATATTTACCAAGGGAGTTCTTGTTGCAGGACATATATGCATTTTTATTACATCGATAGGTATTGGTATTTTATTGTTGGGTTAATATTCTAATAGTTTGATCTAAAATGTTAAAGTAAAAAAATTATAACAGACGACGTAACGTTGTTTTTAGTCATAGATCACACTGTAAAAAGTCAATCCAATAACAATACATATTGGTAGGTAAAATAAGCGTACTATTATAAGCGTTTGATTAGGGATTTTAATATGCAGTTTTGAGGTGTTTTTGGGAAGTTCAGATAGAATGAATTATATTAACTAAGAAATTTGTAGTCATTATCTTAATTTAGTGATAATTTGTCATACCTACAATGTTAAGATCCTGAGAAAACCTTCAATCTTAACGCAAAGAAAAAAAAAAAATCAAACATCTTAAATTGAGACAATTTTAAAGATTTAATGGTTTAATAACCTGTTATGCGAACAATCTTAAATGTCCAAGTTTTATGTCTTCTCTTCTAATCTTTATCTTAAGTATTGAAAATCGTTTCCATAGGAGAGAGACCTTTGTAGGATCTGTTCTTTTTCTTTTATTTTATTTTGTAGCTTAGTTTCATGACAAATACTTAAATCCTATAATATTAGCACTATAAGCACAATAGTGTTGGTCCACTCACAATGTTAATTCCAGTTTAATTTTTTTTTTAGACCGCCGCCGCCGCCGCCGCCGGCCCAACACCAATATCAGCACTCTGAGCACAATAGTGTTGGTCCACTCACAATGTTTATTCCAGTTTAATTTTTTATTCGGCCCCCATCAGCATTTAGAGCTGACTAATTAATTTTTTTTTTTAATTTTTTTCTTTTCCTTCTCCGCGTGATTAATGTCGTTGTTGTGCAAGTCTATGCCCGGAATCTGCTATTTCGCCTGTACAGGACGGACGCGTGAAGACCATCGGATTGCTGACCGAAGACTAAAGACGCGGCCCAGATCGAGTTAACTGAAACAGAAGTAAACGGCTGTCTCTCAACCGCTAGATGAGTTTTATGCCAAAGAAATTTTCTTAAATCTTTTAAATTCTCAAATTATGTAATTCATAAAAAAAAATGGAGGGTCTAATTTGTGTTTTTCTTTTTGCTCGCTAGGGCCATCACTGTCTAATTTGTTATCAATTATGAATAATCTTACATTTTTGGACTCATTTTTTAACTCACACAACGAAGGGCACAAAAAAAAATTTACCGTACATTATTTTCAACTATAAATATTATATTATTGTGATTATGACTAAATTTGAAGAGGGGCTTCTCCACACCCAACACACACACACACACACAATGAACATAAAATAGTACTGCGTAATTAGTTAGATAAAAAACGGACAAATCAATGAATGATCCCTCAACTCTTTTCTCTCTCTGCAATTAGTCTTTTTGGTTGATTTTATCTCATAAATAGTTCCCGAACTCAAAAAATCTTAATGAACAATTCATTTGTTAAAATTTGGATGAAAATCATCAATTTTGCCTTATAAGAAATTTCTAAACTATCTTCTCTTTCTATAAACAGTACTTATACGTTAAAAGTTGTACATAGTCTCCAAATAAAAATGCTAAAATTAGATCTTGTGCCAATAAATAGATAAAAAATATTAAATATAAGAAGCTGTACCAAATGTAGTCCCTTACTAAAAAAATGTCAAAATTAGTTTTTTACTACATATGTTTTTTTTTATGTTTATTAATATGATGGGGTCAAATATGATCACTAACAAAAATTATCAAAATTACATATGTCAATAAAGACGGGTACCAAGAAAATACTACATGAAAATAGAAAATAACAATACTTGCTCATCTGTCTGAAAATAGAAATAATATACGATCAAGAGAAAGAGCTACAAGGATTTGAGTTATCAACATAATTCAATTACTGTACTGGCATAATAAATCTGTTATTTGCAAAATTGGATGCATATCTTGTTATATACCAGAGGAGTGACTATGATGTACCACCATTGTTCACTGAATGGAGAGCTTAGCATGAGAAATAGGAGCTGCTAGGAACGTTATAGAATGGACTGTTTCTGGGATTGTATCAGTAATTCGCTGTTTGTAAATTTTAATATTTAGTTGTTGCTGCATTTTGATCACTGGTAAAATGCCCTTTGAATGAATGGATGATCTCAGAGAACTATTTATCTATTTTATTTACATATGTGATCTTGATAAATTTTTTAGTACTTATATTTGACCAATCGTCTTAGCAAATGCAAAATATGTGTGCTAAAAGAAATATTTTGACATTTATTTTAGTTAGGAACTAGATTTAGTACAACTTCCTATATTTGATATTTTCTATCCATTTATTTGACACAAAAACTAATTTGGGCATCTTTTTATTTAGAGGCTAAATTTAATACAACTTTTAACATAGAGATTATTTGTAAAGATAAGATAGTTTAGGGATTTTTTACAAGGCAAAATTAACGGTTCTCATTAAAAGTTTAATAAAGAGACTATTCTTGAGATTCCTTTTAAGTTTATGTATGGGACAAAATTAATTATAATGACTAATTTTAAAGAGAGAAAAGAGTTCTAATAGTATTTATGGATTTATTCAAAAAAAAATATGCATGTAAGTTGATAAAAGAGAAAGACAAAGAGACAAATACTTACAAAATAAAAAGAGAATCATTGGATTTCAAATGTTTATCATTATAATATTCATTTAGTTCAAAGTTTTTATTTAATTTGAGCTCCTTCAATAATATTTCTGGATACGTCCTTAAATGCACAAGTATACTTATTTTGGTCAGGGGTTTGACCCCTAATCCCTGCAAAATCTCAATTTTTCTAGTTAAGATCGATGTCTTGTAGACCTTTGATGTTTGTTAAACTTTCTCATTCCTATTTAAGGGGGAAAAAAAGTAAGTGATAGATAATTATGCAGCACTATTCATGATGATAGATGATAGCTTTGTTTGCCAACGTTATTCTAACTACGTAGTTGATACAGTGTAAAATTTCACATACTATAGATAACAATAGACTATAATACTATAAAACTCTTATATACTACAATCAATTTATTCTTTAAGTTTTAACTACACTATTAAACGTGTTCTATATTCCAATTGTATTTTCTTTTCATTAGCCAAAAGAAAAAAAAATGTTGATTTTTTTGTAAATGATTAAGAAGTTCATCCAATCCCATGCACCTAGGCACGTGGGTGATGGTGAGAACGCTTGGAATAATCAAAGCCCAGACAGGGATAAGCATATGCTCCACGAATTCACGACCAAAGACGTTGTTTTCATCCACGGCAGTTTTCATGCCCTAAAGCCGACTCAAGTATTTCCTCCAAAAAAGAAGAAAACGACAACATGCCCAAAACGACGAATGTCCATCATTCAATATTTAATCAAGAAATGCGACAGTTCATACTCTGTACAGAACAGGTGTGCCATCACAGCATCACCATGGACAAGTTGCTCCTTTTTGCCTTTTCGTCACCCCAAAAAAAGAGATAAAAACATTAATGCACGTGAAACATGACACTGACCAGGGAAAAAAAGAACGTGATTCACGTGATCACATAGAATTGCATACATATAAAAACGATTGCCACGCAATGTATAAGAATTCAGACACGTGAATCGTTCATATTATATACGGCCAGCGTTTTTCTTTTTGGTGAAATGCTCTAGGATCGGGCCCACCACGAACGACACGAACTCTTAAGGGCCCCTTAACGTTCGGGTGGTTTAACTCGACTAATATGGAGTCGACCCATAGAGAGACCTAAAGACGGTAAGAGTTTTCCAACACCGATAGCTGCGTTTACAAAGACTTGAACATGAATCACTTGGTTAAGTTGAACAGCCTTACCAACTGAACCAGTCAGATATTGGTATATACGGCCAGCGTGTAGTACGATATTATTTCATAAGATAGCTATACATATACATGATATTAATAGTGTTAAAGCACTCTTATATAACCACGTATAGAGACCTAATTCAACTCTGACATTGAGTTTTGGTTTAATAAGTATACTTTATTAAATTAAGGCTCTTTATTTTGTGAGTAGCTAGATTTTAATCAGACGAGATTAAAAAAATTATCGTATTAAGATAAATGAGACTACATCAACACACACATACTCGTTTATGTCTTAATGGTGGACTTAAATAAAATATCGTCCTTATAAGCTTATTTTAAGGTATATATATGTACAAATAAATTCTACATGTAGAAAGGTCCATGAATATATACTGGCTTGAGATGGAAGTTTTTTATATATATATATATGTTTATTTATTTGTAACATGTAACCCTCAATCTAAATATTTTTGCAATTAGTACCGTATAACTATATTATTTATGAGGAACCGTATAATTATATTAAAATTTATAATATTCCTTTTTTTCTGGTTGGATATATATTTATTACAGGATATGTAAGGAAATTTTTGTGCTTGTCAATCCGGATAGTTAGGTAACTAATCCACAATCCCTGTGAGAATATAAGTCTCAAGAGAGACAAGAAAATAATTTCATTATGTCATATCATATCACATCTTCACAAGGCGTTGTGGTTATTTGTTTCAGTTTTACTGTTTTGTTCGTTTTCCTTAATCTATCTTTATTACTGGGTCCAGGATAAGCCAGCACATGCTTAAACAAAAAGGTTTTTAATTTTTCCTGAATAAATTTAATTGTTGTAAAACGTACAAATCGTCATTGTCTTATTTGTTATCGTCACGTATATAGTCAAGTGCCATTTTGAGTTTATTCTCAAGAAACCTGAAAAAATCTTTTAGATAAATGAGAAAAGGGGTGCAAAAATCATAATCCTTGTGATCCTCTTGTCTCTTTCTATTTTTCTTTCCTTCTTTTCAAACTTATTTTTTCTGGTTGTCAAAAGCGTATTATAAATGGAAGAGATTTTTTGCTTATCCAATGTTTGATACAATAAATATGGGAAATATATATCTCCACGTACGAATTCTTCTCTCCACTCAATATTAAAATTGAAAAATAGCTTTCCACAGTTACCATCCATCATCTTCTTTGGGTTATCCTCAAGTCGTCAAAATAAGTAACTTTCGGTCAAGCAAACTTGCACTACAAAAAATTAAATTTTTAGTCATAATAATTTTATTGTGACTAATGTACAATTGGTCACATATTTTAGTTTAATTTTTGTTATGATAAAAACTTTTAATCATGAGATTTTGTCACATAAACATTTTATGACTAAAAATCCGATAGTTAAAAATTTTTAGTCATAAAAAATTAAACTAAAATTTATAATTAATTACATATTATGTTGTAATTAAAAATTTTGTCAACAACTATTATGACTAAAAATTCAATTTTTTACGGTGTTGGGCGCAATTGCTTCAGTGTTGACTATAAAATCAAGGGACTAAATTTGCTACAACCCAGCCATGACCAGCTGTATGTAGGCCTCATTTGTCATGTGTGACAGAGAATTTGTACTACGTTCTTATAAACTACAA
The DNA here is from genome assembly GCA_946598075.1 of Artocarpus hirsutus. Lineage (NCBI taxonomy): Eukaryota > Viridiplantae > Streptophyta > Magnoliopsida > Rosales > Moraceae > Artocarpus > Artocarpus hirsutus. Next base: position 25,064 of record CAMOHE010055463.1, read on the forward strand.
AACCACTGAATATTGCACAATACAAAGAAAATTCTTTTGGGAGAAATTAAAAAAGGAGGGCCTTGTGTAAAGTTTTAAGAATTAGTGTATGGTGTGGTGTTCAGGATGTCTTTATTAAGTCTCTTTTATTCTTCTATTTAGAGTTTAGAACTCCATAGCCTAGTTGAACCCATTTGGCACTGGGACTGTCTCGGGTGGATGATATTGAGCTACAAGTGTGCGGAGAATAGTTTACACCCTGATCTACTCCTTGGTGGTCCCGAAGTTACCAATGTGTCAAAGGGAGTTACCAATGTGTCAAAGGGAGTGGAGGTATGAGGTGCATGAATTCTTAGATCATGCCCCTATATCAGTACTTTGGAGTTAGGATTTTATTTCAGAGAGAACCATAAAGTAGGAACTTGAAAATATTTATTAGAAGCCATTAATATATCAACTCTTAATACCATAGAAGAGATGGAAATACATGCATAAATGGAAACGTATAGTTTTCTTAATAGCTTAATTTTTCTTGATTTATTATTCTTTTATGAGTAACTAGTAAAAAAAAAAGAATAAAATAGAACACTAAAAACATGATTTTGACAATAATTATTTTGGAGGTATACATATAAGAGAAAATAGTATTTTAAAAAATTGTAGAGAAAAAGATGCTTAGTAGAGACAAATTCAAGAAAAAAAGTAAGGAAACTAAGAAAAAAATATTTATAAAGGCCATTTTAATAAAACAATTATTTTAAAAAACTTCAAAAAAAAAAAACTTAAATAGAAATATATTTGAGAAACATTATTTCAATAATGGATAATTAACAATTAATAAAGCACATACAAAAATAGAAGACATATCTAAAAAATGTAATAAGAATAAATACATGCCAAATACAACTGAATTAAATTTTAAACTAATTTTAGTTCAAACTTTTAGTTTGAACTACGTTTTCTATGGACCAAGTGAAAGAATTAATGATGGGTTAAGCTGAGTCATTTTGATAAATACATGCCAAATACAGCTGATGTAGTTAAATTATCGGCGTCTCAGACATGCAAATATGCTTCCAAAGAAGGCCCCACAGTACGTAGTAAAGGTTACAAATGTCTTGATTGCTTCTCTCGCTTTGTTTTGGGGGAATGTTCTGATGGGTTGATGCCATAGGGCAAGATAATCATTTTGTACATATTCGTAAATCTGCACTTGTACATTTACATTCTCCTGATAGGTCACTTTGAAGCATCTTTACCATTTAATGAGTACTATTGTCACTATTTTACGGGAAATTGTTGTAATGTTGACAGTTGAATTCAAGAATTCCACATATAAATTGGGGTGTTATTATTATCATTATCGTTGTTGTTGTTGTTGTTGTTGTAATGTTGACAGTTGAATTCAAGAAACTATTTGAACCGTTAAGTTTTCATTTGATTTTTTTTTTTCTAATAGGTGTGTGTGTGTGTATATATATATACACATATAATTTTTGTCGTCCTTTGTCATTGGTCCCAGTTTTATTTTTGTTAACTTTCTTTGGTTTGTATTTTTCTTTTTCTATTAATATGATTGAGCTAAGAATTTGATAGAGAGTGAGATGGTTAGCAAGTGCCAACTTAATTAGAATGTAGTAGTTGTTTTCAGAATTAATTTCAAAAATTCCTTTTGAATTATAGTTCTTGTAACACTTTACCCTATGAATTTTAAAACGTAACATCTATTTTCCTTGAAGTATGAGTCCTTAACAAACGCAGTCCTTCTGTTAGAACTTTAACAAAAAATTGACAAAGTAATGTTAATATTAGAGGTATTTTAATAATCTATTGATAAAAATAACCACTTTGAAATTTTAAAAGTTATAGATACCAATAGAAAAATGATATAACGAAAATATATTTAATATAAAAAATACTAACCTAAATGTTTCAAAGAGGGATCCAAATGGTATTATGATTTTAATTGATTTTTTTTATTTTTAATCTTCAATAAAGACTATTTTTATTATAATTATAATTTTTTGTTGTTATTTTTATAAATATATTACCAAAATACCCCTAACATTAAAATTATTAATTTTTTGTTAAAATTCTAACAGAAAGATTATTTTTGTTAACAACTTATGCTTCAGGGAGAACATATATTACGTTTTAAAATTTAGGGAGACAAAGTGCTAAAAGGGCTATAATTTATGGGGAATTTTTATAATTAATCCTTGTTTTTAACATTTTAATTCAATATACCATTCAAACATACACATTGATAACACCTTTAAATATTCTTGTCTTTTTCTTAAGACGATTAATTTTTTTGGAAAGTTTGTTATCATATTTCTTTGATTATTGTAATTTTTATTTTTATATTAATAATGTTAAGTTGGAGTTTTAGCACATTTACAATGTGTTTTTTTTTTTTTTGGAAAGGATATACAATGTGTATTTTTATACTAGTTGTTTTCTCTCTTCATTTAAAAAAAAGGTTTATCCAATGTTGGTACTGGTTACAATTTGTGGTTGATGGACCATACGGTGAGAATATTCAGGCTTTTAATTTCGTTTTCATTTTATTGCTATTTAGGCTTTTAATTTGTATGACTGAAAAAATATGCTCCTTAAGTCATCACCCGTACTACATGTTCCTTTTTGATACACATTCCAATTCATCGAGTTCTCTTTCGGCAAAAAATCGAGTTTATAATAAATTCAAAACGACAAAGCATCGATAGAAAATGTGAAAGCACTGGTCTTCCCGTGGAATGCTTGTAAGCAAGAATACCCTTTATCACCAATGTCATTTGTAGACACTAAGGACAAATTCATTATGTACATACCAGACAGGGAAAACGTGAGACACACATTTGCTTTGAAAAAAAGAAAATAATAAATTATTCTCTACTTGAATTGAGAGACATGACGTGTCCCCGTATAACTATCTTATATTTATTTTTCTAATACATTTACAAGGGTAATTGCAAAAGGAATTTTAGAGTGTGTTCGGTTGGAGTATTTTTTAGAGTCAATGGACTCAAATTTAGATTCGAGTATTAAAAATCTTTTGAATATGTGTTTGTTTCCCTCAAAATCTAAATCAAATGAGTATCAAGAATTTAAGTTTTCAGAGCTCTGACCCCCTTTAAACTCTTGATACTCGGATATTTTTGTTACAGTAAAAATTAAAATTCTCTCTCTTATATTTGAGAAAAAAAATCATAACTTCTTTATTTAATATTTAATTGAGATTATTCTTTTTTTATTGTATTCCTGATGAAGAGACGAGTAAATTAAAGATCTATATTGGATTTTTTTTAGGATCATTAACATTAAAGATTTTATTAAATTTGTTAATAAATAAAAAAAAACTTTTTTCATTACCTCTCTAAACAAAAATTTCAATTTTATTCCATATTTAGGTTAAAACTTAATTGCACATCTAAGTGTCAATTTGGATAATAATTCAAATTCCTAATTCAAATTATACAATTCAAATCAAATCACTAATTCAAATTCATTTATCAAACGGACCTTTAATCACCTCAACCCATTTGATATTGTTTTGAGAGTTTTTAGAAATGTTTTGTACTCTTTTTAAGGCATAAATTTCAAAAATACTTTCAGTAAAATTCCTTAAAAATTCTCATTTTGAAAAACAAAACTATTTTTACCTATTTTAAAAGCACTACCAAACGGAATGCATAATTATTTCTCACAAATTTCTCAGACAAAAGCAAGTCCACTCAACCAACAATCAAATTCAACTGAGAAATATCTTGTGGCGGTAGTTCATAATGCACCACCGGAGAAAATTGATGTTCTGAAAATTTTGGGTAATTAGGCGGGTAGTTGAAAATGTCTCTAATCAGAATAAATAATTTAGAACACAACGTGGAGAAGATAGTTTCCGGCACCATGCCCTTCCTCACTCAAGACGTCTATTGAGAAATAAGGAAATTTGGTTTCCGAGAATTATGATCCCACTAGGTCTGTTCAAACACTCAAAGAGGGTAGAACAACGTCTTCAAGTCTATTGGCACTCCAATGCAGACATATATAAAGTATCAATGAATGCAATTTGAAGGTTAATTTCACTGGTCCTTCAAAAGTAGTTACTATTTATCAACTAGATAATATGTGGAGCAATGAATAGGCAATCTTGTTTGGATTTAGTAGGCGATCACTCTTATTAAATAAGATCAAAATCTTGAAACAAATAACGCATCAAAAATCAATAATTGCACACTTGTTCAGAAAGAGGCAGTAAGTTCTTTTTTTTTTTTTTTTTTTTTTAAGTGAATGGATCTTGTTATTTTGAGGAAAAATTAAACAATAATCCGAATAAGAAAAGGTCATCCGATGACCTTAGAACTCATAGTGAGAAAGGTTTTAAAATGACAAAATCTTAAGATTGTCTTTTAAGTTGCTTAATTTTTTTTTTTTGGTTTGCTTTTGATTTGGGTTTCCTTCACCAAGCTTCTTATGTTCTAGTTTGTAAGAATTTTTTTTTCTAATAAACGTTTTTGCTTTTTAAAAAAAATAAATATTATAACAATAAAATGAAAAAGTCATCAAATCTAAAGTTTAAAATATATATGCCGTACTTTAGCACCAAGTATTGTATATCTTAAATTTAATGCCAAAATAGGTACTGGAATATTGGTGAGTAATTTTCTTAGCCAAATGCTAAAATTTTGCACACTAACTTGATTATCACTTTTATTAATCTGTCATATTTTTCTTATGAAATATATAATTCTAATATAATCTTGTAGCTGGTTCATAACTATATATCTTACAGATAATCTATTTTGCATCTTGAATTTACCATACATTTTGCAAAATGCCAAAGTGAAATTTTCATGGGACAACTTACAACTAAAAATAAGTTCAGGGGCAACAGTATAATTTAACTTTATTATATAACACTACCATACTGTTAAAAGGTAAAGTGAATTGAGAGTGATAACCGATTATGAGAAATAAATGGATCAGATATCGCCCACACACACGTCCCTATTTTTGCCAGCAATAAAGGATAATTTATTCCGACACCAAAAGTCTTTAAGTCCTTGCAGCCCCACAAAGAAAAGCCATTGATCATTTCCCTAAACATGATGGCAATAACTGGGGCTTCATAATAATATTTGTGTTTTTTTCTGTCACATCGATTTTATGCACACAATTATAACCCACTTATCATGAACATAAAACAAAAAAAATAAAGGAAAATAAAATAAAATAAAATAAAATCAAGTATCACAAACTGGTAATTATAGTCACCACCACTTGGTGCTGATTATTCATAATTAGTACTTGTGATAGTAGCATTAAGATCAGCCACATCGATCGACCGATGATGATTGTTGGTCGAAAAAACCATTAGGAAAACTTGTGACCAACATTTGCTCAAGATCATCAATATTATTATTATCACTACCATTATCATTTTCATTACCATGGTCCTCAATATCTTTGGCAATATCATTAGCAGCTGCGTCGGAAAGCAACATCTCTAGATCAGGGCCAAATTCCACGCCTTGTTGGCACATTAATTGTACCTGTACCCCACAAAGAGGTGAAAATCCATCCTGTCGTGACAGCGGCACCACTGGTGCCGGCGAACCATTCTCAAAAGGACCAACATTATTGCTCGGCGTGGAGGAAGCGGGAGATCCCGAACTGTATCCAGCACCGCTGCACCACTGGCTAAATTCCCCGACGCTACTTCCGGGCCTCGTGCCGTCGATCGAAGAGGACTCACCGGCGCTGCCGTCGACGACCACACGGGGAAGATTTATTAGAGTGACTTTTGATGCAATTTTGTTGAGTATCCGAGCCAACGAGGAAGAAGTAGTAGTAGTATTTGTAGTAGTAATACTTGTTGTGCAAGAAGAAAAAGAAGAAGCTTGTTCTCTTTCTTGATGATGATTTGATTTGGAGAAATTAATATTGTGGTTAGTGTTTGGTGCCAAGTTTGTGGTTATGGTGTTACTAGTAGTAATAGTAGTAGTCGTCTCGACCGCGCGTCTTTTTAGCTTTGTGTTCCAGTGGTTCTTGATTTCGTTGTCTGTTCGCTTATGCAAGTGTCTGGCTATGGTTGACCACCTGTAGGTAGAGAAGGAAAAGAAAGTACTGGTGAATTACTTCTTGTTGTTGATGCGAGCGTGAATTACTCCTGTAGGTAGATCCAACTAAAAGTTACAATAATTTTAAGTTTATAGCTTATAATTTTTTTTATATTATAGCATGTGAAAGTTTTATATTATAGTAGTTCTAGCTATACTATTGGATTGGGTTGTCAAACGCTTGCATAAGAAATGGACAAAGATCATTTATATATATATATACACACACATGTATTGAGGTGTTTTTTTCACTGGTTTAAAACAAAATTTTGAACTAAAAATATAACAGCCAAATTTTGTAAGAAAAAATACTGTAATAAAATTGGTTTAAATGGAATCTTCTGATTCGAACCAGTGAAACAAGTGGCCATGTAGGCTTTGAGATTAGAGAGTAATTATGAGAATAAATGTGATAAGTTCAAATACAATATTCTAACTATCAGTGGATTTATCTTTGTTAAAATTAAGTACTCCTTACATATGTATTATATATAGGACCTAATGAACATAATTTCATGAATATAAAATATTTATTTGAGGGTGAATTCTTTTATAGGATAAAAGAAAAATAAATAGAGGGAAATGTTATTAGTCTTGTATAATTTTTGCTTTTATATTTTCATCAAATTTTGTTAAATTTGTGACCTGTTTCATTTTTCACGATGTGAATGATGCAATATCATATTTTGAAAACGTGCATTACTAGTGGTGATGCATACTCCATATAAGAACCATTTTATACACACTATCAAAATGTTTGATGAATGATAAAAATTCAAGACTATTTCCGATGCAAATGTTGATATTATATTTACACTAAAATGTATACAAATAACATATTTGATGGGTTATTTTATTTTGTACTCTAAAATATAGTGTTATTTGAAACGCCACATCTATCTTTTGTCATAATTATTAAATCTTAAAATATGTAAAAATTAACTTTTAAATTTAAAATAATTAAATAGTAAGAATATTATATCAAAGCAAAAAAATTAATCTATCAACCAATAGGATTATTCAAATGTAAAATTTACTACATGTTAAACTTGTGGCAAATTTACCATAAAGTTAATATATGGCAAATTTAAGATTAATATTATATTATCGAGTGTTTTTTACACTCAAATGTTAAATTTACCATTGGTATATCAATTTAGCATTATATTAGAGACGTTTTAACAACATATTAAGTATTTTATGTAGATGTTTTTTTTACCCACACGTAATTCCTCCAAAAACAAATAATGTTCACTAGCAACTAGCAGGGAGAAAAAAGAATAGCCGAAAGACCAATTAATGTCTGCAACTGCACCTGTTTCCCAGAGCAGCCTGTAGTCGAATAATAGTCTCCTCTTCCTCCGGACTGAATCCTCCTCTCTTGATACCAGGCCTTAGGTAATTGGCCCATCTCAGTCTACAGCTCTTCCCACACCTCAAAAGTCCTAAAAACGGAAAAATCAATAAACATAATCAATTCTTCAACTACTTTCTGAACCATTATTGTGAAGGGAACATAAGATTAATAAAGATGAAAATTCTAGCACGAATTATTATAATTCTTCAACTACTTTTTGAGCCAATACTATTATGGGGAAGGACAAATGTACTAGAAATTAAAAAAGGGATTATTTGTAAAAATTTGAACAGAATGTTTGGGTTCAACTTTAAAATTTTCGTGAGAAAAAAGATTTTAGGAAAAAAAAAAAAATTGTATGAACAAAACCAAAATCTATCACTTTCTCCATTCCTCCTTGTCGGGGGCAGTCAGCAAATTCTGCCATAGGACATAAAAATTTTTAATAATACTTATAATAATTAAAAAAAAAAAAACAATAGAGGTTCATTTGTTTATTTGATTTAATTAACCAGAAACTTCGGAATCAGAAGTGACTGCCCTCCTATCTCTACAAGTTAAGCTTTATCTGCCATATTAAAACTCTTCTCAGTATATTACAAACCTAAACAGAAGAACTTCATATATATATATATATATATATGTATATATGAAGTAGAATTCACAGTATGGAGAAACAATAGGGTTGAATATGGACCAGCTTTCTGGGGCAACGAACGCCACCCTCCTTCGCCGTGTTGTTGGACGTAAGAGAGGAGTTTACGGTCTTCTTCTTCAGTCCAGGCACCTTTCTTCAACCCTTGTTTGTCGCAGGATGGAGTCTTTTCCATGTTCAGCTATATAATACAATGAAGAACCATTAAAATAATAATAGAAGAAGAAACTAAAAATACAAATATGCAGATATATAAGAAAATGAAGCATGCAAAACCTCTAATATATATGAATAAAATTATAACAATAATGCCCGCATTCTAACGTTATAATTTTAAGGCATCTGGAAGATGGTCCAGTAGGTTGATGTTGGACTGGCCGTTTGTGTGCGGTGCCTGGCTTTGCTTTCACTCTACCTAATTATGGTCCCAAATCCGGAAAGGAGAAATTTATTTCTGGTCTTCAATATGGTTCTGTGGATATCCACTGTCCCACACCAAAATAATTTTTTTGTCACGCTTTTGGATATAATATCAGATGAAATTATTAACGTGACATGTTTTAAAGATCCATATGAAAATCACATGTAAATTTTTGTTGAAAACTATCATCATTTTAGGTTCGTAAGTTCGAGATGCAACTTATCAAAATCAAAAGTTTAAGGATAAATTGCAAATTTTTGTTAAGTTTAAGTGGCAATGGTGTACAAGTCCCAAAAAAAGATTGCCAAAATTCTGTAAATAAATTAAAGAAGAAAAAAAAAAAAAAAAGAGAACACAAAGGCCTACCGTAGCTTGATAACGAGTCTTTATTTTTGGATTACAAACAAAGGGAGAAAGTTAGGAGCATTATTAATGAGCCGCACATAAATCCAATTAGATAAGTTTCTTAATGCAATCAAATCATTATAAATATAAAAAAAAAAAAATCAAAACTACTACTACAGGTAAATGTATAATAAATATTTACTTTCTTTAACACGTCCCTGCAAAATTTGCTTTTATTTAAAATAATACAAAGGGGATGGTTGCACAAAGATGATAATCGATGAGGGCGCATGGAGGGGACAATCTTGAGTGTGCATAAGCCATAGAGAATGGGAGCAAAGAAAGGCATAGGGAAACAATTGAAACCGCATGTCCTGGGAATTGGACCCGCCTAGCCTATGGTAAAGAAAGTGGAGAAAACAAAGTAGTTAAAAAAAAAAAAGAAATTGCTACAATATAAAACTTGTATATACTATAGTTTTTAAATATAAAATTTTAGTTCTAACCAACTTATCAAAAGGCCGTTAAATGTGTCAGCTGCCACGAATAGTTTCCTAGTGACCATCTTAAGTGATGTAATGTTAGACATTTAGTTAATTACTTAAAATTTTGGTAAGAAAGTATCAAGTGATCAAATGAGTTTGGTTCTCAAAAATATTGTTTTATTAATTTTAATACAAAATAATTAGAAAGGATTATGCATTAATATATAAATAAAACTATATTATGTAATGGGAATATTTTTATCAGATTTATTATTTGATTGCCTATATTACCATGTTGAGTGATTAGACAATATGAACTCAATTTAAATTACTAATTTTTTGTAGAAGCAGAATGTGAAAAGATTTATGGCCATTCATGATCATATTGTAAATAATAACTCATTTTCAGATAAGGAAGTAATTCGTTGACCAAATTTAAACATCAAACAATTTATCACAACTGCTTCCTAGTGCACTGGAGAGGTAAAAGGAATTGATACATCTTTTTCTGCCGTCCATTTGGCAAGAATCATGTGCCCCTTTCACGTCAAATTGTACCTACTTTCTAGGTGTAAACAAAGGAGACGGATTCACATTTCTCGTTGATCATGGAGGGCATTGTTTGAGAAAGTTGACAATTATGTTTGGGTTAGATTTATGGAAAGCTCTTTTCTCTCTTTATAGTTAGTCTATGTAAATCAATTTACAGTCTATGACTCAAAAAGTGTTTCATGAATAGTTTATTGGCTAAATTTTAGATAGAAAAAGTTAATTTTGTCTCATAAATGATTCATAAACTATCTTTTCTTTTTATAAGAATTCCTTGTGCTAAAACTTCTTCTATATTAGTCTCTAAACTAAAAACATATGCTAAAATTAGTTATATTGTTAAATAAATATGTAGAATACATTAAATATGCGAAATTGTACTAGATGTGTAGTCTTTAAACTAAAAAGAAAAAAGTGATTATACTTATACTTATTAAATAAATGAATAACCCTAAGTAAAGATATTCTTTTTATTTTTTATTACAGCGCATAAAACAATGTTAGAATATAATCGTAGCACATGTTTTGCTATGTTAGGGAAGTTTTGTTCCTCAATTTGATGTCAAAATTTTTCAAACGAGTAATTAACATATATACAGGCATTGTCTTGGTTGTTTTTTTAATGTGTTGGGTATAAAGTTTTGTTTTTTTTTTCAAATATTAATTTGTTGGTAATTTTTATTTTTCATACGAATTTGATATTTTACTAAGAAAATTAAAAAAACTGATAGATTAGCAGGAGTATAAATTGGTTAAAATAGATATAATACGAAAGATATTTATAAATTTATAAATCTATTACATGAAATATAAAAATAATTCAAGGATATTTATTAATATGGTAGACAAAATATGCTCATTTTAAAAAATAATCAAAGTTGTATATTTGACTAAGTAGATAAAAATATTAAATATGTGTAGCAAAGAAATTAATGTGACATATTATTTTTAAGTTTAGGGACTACATACAATTTTGCATATTTAATGTTTTTATATATTTATTTAACAATATAACTAATTTTAGCATATATTTTTTTTAGTTTAGAAACTAAATATAGTACAAATTTTAGCATAGGGACTACTTATAAAGAAAAGATAGTTCATAGACCATTTATGAGATAAAATTAACATTTTTCATCTAAAATTTAATAGATGGATTATTCATGAGACATTTTTTTGAGTTCAAAGACTATTTATGAAATAAAATTGATTACACGGACTAATTCTAGAGAGAGAAAAGAGTTCATGGACTATCTATGAATTTAATCCATTATATTTCTATATAGGGATTTTTACGTCATAGGTCCCTAAATTTTAAAACTTTTAGCACTTAAGTCCCTATTTTTAGAATTCGGACACTTGGGTCCCCCAACTCTTAATTGTTGGTATCTTAGGCCCACTTCAAGTATTTGAATACTCAGCTTCTCAAACTTTCAATTTATTCATGCTGTAAATCCCCAATTTAAGAATTTGAACATTCAAGTTCTCAAATTGTTAATTGTTGGCACTATTAGTGCTAATATTCTTTTTGCTATTCAATGACATAAAAGATATCAATATTTTAATGTTTTTTTTGTTTTCGATCCTAAAAACATATATTTTTTTAACATAAAGGTCCTCAAAACCTTTTTTTTTTTTTTTTTTGAAGTATAACTTATTTTTTGTCTAAAATAATGCTTAAATGCCCTAGAGAAAAGTTAATTAGGATGATTATTGATAAGTAATTGATTATAAAAGGAAAAAAATTAACAAATGTCATTGAGAAAATTAGCCATCCATTATATTATATTTTACTTAAGTTGGTTCAAATTACAATGATATAAGTAAAGACAAACTCAATAGTTAGTTGCCTAACTATATACTATACATGCTTTTTAATATCCTCAATTATATTAAAGATCTTTAATGGAAAAGTGTGCAATTGAACAACCAAATATTGTTATATTATAATTATTAAGTTACATCATTGTAATTTGGTACCAATTTATTAAAAATAAATTGGAGTGGATATTTGTTAATTTCTTTTTTTCTGATTTATAATCAGTCACTTAATTTAATGTCAATAATCATCATAATTAACTTTATGCTAGGGCATTAAATATTATTTTTGACCAAAAAATGAGTTTTGTTTTAAAAAAAGGATAGCTTTTGGGGACTTTTATGCTAAAAAATTACATTTTTGAGACCAAATGATAAAAAAGCCTCAAAATATTAATATTTATTATGTTATTTAATAGTAAAAATAAGACGGGGCCTGACGGTGCTAACAAATTAAAAGTTTGAGGACCTGAGTATCTAAATTCTTAAAATCAGGACAAAAACGCTAAAAGATTAATAGTTTGGGAACCTAAGTGTTCAAATTCTCAAACATGAGATCCAAATGTCAAAGATTACAAAGTTTGGAGACTTGTGGTGCAAAAATCCCTTCTATGTATTAAATAGTTTAATTTATTTTTATTTTTATTTTTGTTACGTTTAAATTTTAATATATTTCTTGACTTTATGATATTAGGAAATTTATTAATGGCTCAAACAATCCTCATCCTTTTAAGCAAGTGATAAATTGGTGCTCAATATTTTTTTAGGGATATAGAGACAAATAAATTGTTGAATGACCTCTTTAAAAAAAATTACCATACTTTTTTATAAATTAAGGAAATGACCACTCCTGATTAATTATAAAATCAAAACGACAAAAATAACCTTTATTATTTTTAACCAGTTATAATACATCAGTGATATACTCTGTAGACCAGTGATAAATCGTAGCAAATCAACGACAAACCGTAACATATCAGTGTTAAAAGGCGTAGTATATCAATGATAGACTTTAATACATTGATGATAAATCTCAATACAGAAGTAAATAACAAAACCTAACCAAAAAAAAAAAAAAAATCTAAATACTCACATTCTCTCTTTCCTATTCCTTTCCTTTTCTCTCTTCTCTCACTGCAACTAGTAGTCACACAGCTTTGGATAAGCCCCACCCTGTGAGCCCAACGTTGCTTTCCCATCTCCCGATGCTAAGAGCCGTCGATGGCACCCTCTGATGTCTCCTCATAAATTGAGAGGCTATGGAGCCCTTGGGTGATTGCCCTTCAGTGTTAGAGTAGATGATGTGACAGAGATCTAGCCCCACAAAGAGTTGTGAAGATCATCGAAGTCAACCCTACTTGAGAACTCTTCGACGCTGGCTTCATGTGACTCGTCATGAGACCTTTCTCCTCCCTACTCAAGAACTCCGACGACTCGCTGTTCCTCTGAATTAAGGTTGCTACAGTGACAAACATAGAGTAAGGAGAAATGGTAGTAGAGAGAGATACAAGGAGGAAGAAAATGGGGACCATTAGAAAGTCAAAACGTATACAAACAACAGAGCAAAACCTCCAGCCATATCCCTAAAATTAAAAAAAAAAAAGGATAAATATCTTAAGTTGGGCAGCCAAACGGCCACCCAGCCAAATTTCTATCTCTCTATTTTTTTAATTGACCAACCTAAGCTTTTTTATAAATTGCTTTGAAAAGATTAAAGTAGCCTTAAATAGATTAAGAACGATTTATTTAAAAAGAACAAAATAAAGAAAAAACAAAAAACAAAAAGGCCGTCTTCTCCCTCTTTCGGTTCTCATCTGTAGGCTAAAAACCAACCTTCTAGTTTCTTCAGTACTCCAATGGTTGCTGCTATACTTTCGCTCTCTTTCTCCTTAGATCCCAACACCACAACCATTATACTTCCTCTTCTCTACATATTCGACCGTTACCTCTCCAAATGTTCTTCTTCTTCTTCTTCTTCTTCTTCAACAACGATGACAATAATAATAGCAGCTTGTTTGATTAAATATGAGCGCTGCACGTGATCAGATTAATAACGGAAGGCGGAGTTGAGCTTTTCAAAGAGCCAGTTTTGGTTCAATCTTGTCAACTAATTCTTCAAATGCGTTTGGGCAAACCTAGCCAGTCTCAAAGCTGCCCGGGCTTGCAATCTCGTCACGCCGCCAACACTGATCCTCATGAGCTCGCCGCACCCCTCTCAAAGTGAAAAGAACAAAACCCATCGAAAAAAATCATGGGTCAAATGCAATTGTCAAATAACAGAGCCCGTCGCACCCCTATTCTCAGCTAGCCTCCAGAAAGACCAATTGAGTCGTCCTATTCTTGTACTGCAGCCACGATCCCATCACGTGCAAGGCTCTTTAACCATTTCTAGCCAATTGAGGAGGGAACACTACTACTACGAAAGGCTGAATAAAGGACGCCAAATAAAATAATTAAAAATTGTAAATAAATTTAATAATCACATTTTAGGAAATCATATTATTAAAATTATTATATAATAATTAAAAACATAAACGAAGAGAAATTATTAAAAAAACATCACATTAAAAATACCACAAAGGTACTGTCCGGATCCCAACATAATATATGCATGCATAACTTGAACAATAGAAAAATAAAGTAGACATCCATACCAAAGTCCAAAAAAAAGTAACAAAAGTGCATGGTGAATAAACAGATCTTAGATGTAATAAAGTACTATCTTCAAATTTTAATAAACCACTCTCAAATCTTACACTTCCGCTCTTTATTTCTTTATTTCTTTCTTTGTTTCATTCTTGTTTCTTTTTCTTTGTTTTCCATGGATCTAAAGTACCATCACCTAAGAAAATACTTCTCATCACATGGCCAAAGGGTTCTCAAGTAGAAATATAAGTCTAGAGTCACTCGACTATGGATTCACATGCATTTTGGAATCCCCGGTGATGTGAGGATGTTGATTGAACGAAAAATTCATCCAAACGACTTCAATCAGAGGGCGGACCTCTAGGTATAGGTACCAGTCATAATGCGATAAGAAGAAGAGCTCATGTCATCAATTCTAGATGTAACAAATGTGGGCAATAGATTTGTAAAGGTAAGTGTTGTTTACCCAGATTGTGTCTGTAAATAAGGAGGATAAAATCCATTTATTCAAAAATGGCTTTTCCAAAAAGAACTTAGATGACCTTTATGCTTCTTTTCCAAACCATCTGAGTGGATATGTCTAAGGTGCAATTTTGAATCTCTGGCCCAAATTCCATTCAAAAAGATGCCTCCGGAATCTGGCATTTATTGTAACACCCACCGTTCTCTTTAACAGATATTATATAACGTTTGACAATTTATGTGTCACATGAATGAAATTACGACTTAGAAGTACTTTTTTTTGTGCGAAGGTTTTAGTGTGAAGTCTATGATTATGAAATTTATTATAAGCTAATGACTTTATTTGCAGCAGATGGACTAGGAAATTTCAATGATGCAAAGTGCCTAATGAATGATTATTGAGACTTCTTGTCTTAAAATGTTCTACTTTGATGAATCACTTGGATTTTTGTTTGTTTGGATGTGATATTTCTAATCTTTTGAATTTTGAGGGACTTATTTTAATTTTTAAAATTTATTTGACTTTTAGAAAGCATTCTTTTATATTATTATTATCATCATCATCATCATCATCATCATCATAATCATCATCATCATCATCTTTTTGATAGTGGCATAGATATAATTATATGTATAAGTCAAGTTTCACCTAATATAACTAATATCTTGCATTTGTGTATGCGTATATGTACTTTTATGTAGTTCTTTATACATTAATGTTGTGTATAAATATGCATATGGTCATTTTCATTTAGTGCTATACACTGTAATATTTATAATTGCATTTGTTAGGTTAAGTGATATATGAATATCAAACATGTCAGATTTTATTATATCCAATAATATAATTATATGTGAAGTCGATATGTTATTGATTTATATATATATATATATATATATATATAGATATAGATATCTAGGTTTTTTTATACTTAACAAAAGCATGTAGTAGACATGTGCAACTCACTTGTATTATATGTATATTGTTATATAATTACATATTATAATAATATATATACCACATGTAGTTGGTCTTTTGTGTGCGTGAGTAAGTTGGTGTTCAATTTACCTGCCATAGACATATATTTTATATATAAACTATTCTTAACCTTACCATGTGGGAGACAACCTATTATGGTATGGGGACCTCTTATTGTGTATGTCATGTGTGCATGTCTTTTGGCCTTTGTCATTTTTGTTCTCTCCTGACATGTTCATAATGAATTGTGTGTGTGTATATGTATTATTTTTATAAATTGTAGAGTAAATACAACTCATTGTTTCGGTAATTTTATTGCAACATTTTTTGTAAAAGTTGGCATTGTTGAAAAATACTTAGAATGATTCAAACGTGATGAAAATTTTTCTAGTACTATGTTGAGATGTTAAGAATGCTATGCCAAAATTTTAGATCAATTGAAATTTTGCATGATTTTATAAAATTCATTGATTGTTGACTGCCTGTATTTTGTTCATAGTGGCAGATTATTGTTGTGATATCTAAAATGTAAGAAAAATAATTATACTTGCTTAAACTTGATGAAATTAATTTTGGTGGCAGGTCTATATGTCTATTATGTCCTGTAAAAATTTCAAAGCCACTGTAAAAATTTCAAAGCCATTAGAATTTTGATGATTTTTCTAAAATTCGTTGATTGTCACCGCCTAAACCAAAATTCCAACAACAGAGGTATAAATTGTAGCACATAAAAGAGTGACTTAAATTAGTTCAATTGTGAAGAAAATTAAATCTAGTGATTCTTATGGATGTTGGGAATATGTGGTAAAAATTTCAAGTCATTTTAAATTTTATGTGATTTTTAAAAATTCATGGATTATGGGTTGTTCAGAGTACTCATCCAAAAAACAAGTTGTGTATTTAAAAATATGAAAATGGCACTTAGTCGAATCAGAATGCCAAGAGAATTTTTCTAGTTAGGAACATTGTGTAAAAATTTGAAAGCTATTGGAATTTTCTATGATTTTATAAAAATCGTAGAGTGTTGGCTGCTGGGTTGAGATGCACCTATCTTAATTGTGATAATAAGATAAGTTAGTTTAATTGATCAAGTATGGAATTGCTTGTTATAACAATGTTGAATATGATATTTGAGTATATTCTTATGTGGAGAATATTTTTTTATTACCATGTTATAAAATTAAAGAAGTTTGAGGCAGTTGAGTCGTGGAAATAGAAAGGAAACCATCAACTTGCAAGAGGTTAATTAAGAATTTCTACAACTCAGGTAAGTACATTCTCACCTGCAATATGATTAGAAATTGTGAAAAGTTTTGAGAAATGTTATGTTTTATTATGTTATTAATGTTTATGCATTACTCATTCAAAAGTCTCCTTTTACCATGGTTAAGAAAAATGTCTTTTTATGGATTTTACATCATTGTTTCATGATGAATATGACGTTTTCAAATATATATATATATATATATATGAATCATATAATTAAGGCGTTGCACACCCAATATGATGATAATGACGTTTGTCCCGCAAGGTGGACTTCTCACGTTTGGTTTGGGATTAGCTACCCCTCTCTTCTCGTGATGGTGCACCCTAATGATGTTAATGGTGCAACGCCAGGGCCCTAAAGAATAAAATGAGATTATGTAATGTACTTATTAAGCTTAATGCTTACATTAGTTAATCATGTTGTAGATAAGGAGTAAGGCTATAGCTATGGATGGAGGATGGACAGACAGATGTGTGTGCAAGGATGGTGGTGTTGGATCACGAAATTATGACACAAAATAGAACGTTAATATTGCTATGTTTAAATTTAATTCAGCATGTTATGAGATATTGTTATGGTCTTTGGTTTGTAATAATTTATAAATTGTAATTACCTTAATATTTTTATATTTATTATGAACTAACCATTTCTGCAAGTAGTCGGTTAGCCGAATACCTTGGGCATTTCATTGGGCTAACTGAGGAGGAAAATAGTTTAAGGTAAGCAAGTATTGCTTTGATTTGAAAGATATGATCCTGAATAGTACTAGTACTTCATACTTAGAAATAATTCAATTGTTTAATAAAATAATTCAAAATTTTAAATCCACATGTTTACATGGTAATGTTAAATAAATAAAAAAAATTTACACCAAAATCCTAGGATAATAATTAGATAATAATTACAAGTTTAGGTTTTCTCATCGAATAAATAAGAGAACAATAAAAGTTAACGGTTCCTATGACATCTGTAAGGGGATGTTACATTTATAGACCTTGTTTGCCAGTTTTTAAGAAAATTAGATGGAGAATAAATCCTTAATTCATAGAGGTCGTATACGTGTTTCTGAAAAAATGGATTTTGTGTTTTGAGTGTTTGTTTATTTTTAGATTGTCACAGTATGTGTTAAAGAATGAATTGTTTTTATTTTATTGTTGTAGTAATTGTTAAATATCTGTGTTTGTTTTATTTAAAAAAAATGTTACCTTGTCAAATGCATCGCTTGTTCGTTCCTATTGTTAGTTTGAAGTTTTTAGATCATGAATGATTTTTCTAGATTTGTGTTGTTTTTGTCAAAAGGTCTACAGTATGTCATATGTTTTTTACTGACTTCTCTAGATTCGTATTGTTTTTATCAAAAGGTTTACAGTATATCATATGTCTTTTACTGATTTTTCTATATTCATGTTTATTTTGTCAAAAAAAAAAGTGTATAGTTAAATGTATCGGGTTTGTTTGTGAATTGTCAAAAGTTGTATAGTTGGAGTATTGTTTGTCAAAAGTCGGTCTAATTGTATGTTTATTTTTTAAAATATGAACTGATTTGGTTTGACTTTTTCTAACATGTACATCACATACCTGTCATAAGTCCCTAGTCTTTTTGCATTTCTATCTAATTTAAGATCTTTTTAGTACTCAAAGTTAAGACAGAACAGACTTAAGACAAAAACAAAAAAAACAAATAGTAACAAAAAGAGTCACTATTTTACAAACCAAACATTTCTTTCTCCCATTCATTTAGGAAAATTGAAACCATCTATGTCTTATGTGCTTCCAGTCTTGGTAAAGGTAGAGTTTACTTAGTGTAACGCCCCCTTTCCGGACGTCACAGATGTCGTTACATTCATTCGATAAAACATTAATTGAAGCAAACTATTGTAATTAATAACATACATTTAAATTCATAGTTTGGAAAAGCACTCCCAGGATCTTAACAATTTTTTTTTTTTTGAAAAGAAATATACAAATACTATTTATAAGGAATTATAATCTTTCTTAATTAAAACAATTTGCTTTTCCATAGACATTGTATAAATAGTTTGCTAATATTATTTAAAGTTAAATGGCCTTTGTAAAACAAAAGATAAAATTTCTTACACATGTCTCGGCCGGCAGGCCGAACTTTTACCTTCGGCAGGCCGAACTAAACCGGCAGGCCGAAGGTCACCCATCGGCAGGCCGTCTGAGGCCTTGCAGAATGGGGTTTTCAAAAATACAAGATCGGCAGGCCGATGCTTGGCAACCGGTAGGCCGATTGGAAAATCTTCGACAGTCCGACCAGTATGGACCAGTATGGTCGGCAGGCCGAACCTTAAAAAAAAATTTTGATAACAAGTTCTTAAAAACTTCAAATGCGGAAGAAAAATTTATAAAAATAATAAAAACACATTCATAAAATTTAT
>CAMOHE010055465.1:0-15796 GCA_946598075.1 Artocarpus hirsutus
GTGAGACTTGGGGGAAAAATCACATAACTCATGCATACATAACATATTAAAAATTCAAAGAAAAATAAAATTCATAGATGAAGATATGGCAGTCAATTTGAAGAGAAGAAAAATTTTAAACATGCTAAAAAAAATTAAACTCTTACCTTAGAACGAATTCTTCCTTAAAACTTCTTGAATTTTCTCCAAAGAAATTTTCAATAATTTAACAAATAATAACAGGGAAAATTTTTGAGAGGAAGAGGAAGAAAGAAATGTGATAAAGAGAGAGAGAGAGGAAAATCGAGAGAGAGAGAGAGAGTTAATGTGAAATGAAAGTAACGTAAAAGAAATGAGAGATGTTTCAGAAATTCTGAATATTATTGGGCTAATTAGCATGGAGAGTGGGAAGCAAAAAGGAAAAGTCATCAATTTTGTAACGGTTACCATATTCCGCCTTTGAAAAATGGGAAAAACTTATCCATTAATTCAAATAATTGAAAAGTCAAATGTTTTATTACCAAAATAAAACAAATCATCCCATAATTATGTTATTTATTCTGAACAAATCATCCATATCATAAATTCCACCTTATCACAATTTTGTAAAATTTCTGCTGACTACTTGTCAACTGTCATCGGCCTATCGATCTCAGAAGTCCGGCCTGCCGATGGCACACCATCAGCTTGCCGTTCAGAGGAAATCGTTTCGGCCTGCCGAACTTAATAGTCCGGCCTGCTGAACTGCCTTAACACTCAAAATTCATTCATAACATTAATTATCAATAAAAATATAATTAAACACATAACATTAATGACATGAACATTTGAGCACATCAATTCCACGCGAGCGTCACCTGTCATAACACTTAAAATAAAATGGTTAGCACCATTTATCATATATCATAACATATCTTGAGTATAACACTTATCATCGTCATTAATATAACATTTAACGTCATCATTAACATAACATTATCCGTTACATGAAATTAGGCGGGCGTTACATACAACTTCCGTGTTTTAACTTTTCTCAAAATCTCACTGTACAGGGATATTTTTGGCCTTTTTCCAAATCTGCCTAGAAAAGAAATTTTCTTTCAATTTAGTCCCTAGGATGTTTTTGTCAAAATCCTCTTCAAACTTTCAAATATACCCCTGCAGAGACCATTCTATGCCTAACTCAAATCATTCTCATGCTCAAACTCCATTTTTGCAAAGTCTAACCTTAAAATTGCAAAAATATTATTTTATGCAAAAACTACCATTTTGCATCATAAATCAAAATTTCACCATCTAAACAGGTCATTCATCACATTCACATGTAATTCCATCAACCATAAGCTCAAGAACTCATATGGACTTGAGAAAATAAAAATCCAAACAAAATTCCTTAAATTTCAAAACTTTGAATACCAAAACTAACCAAAATGACCTCCTTTTGATTTCTAACCTTGAAATCCCTTTTGATCTGCCTTCTAAACTCCCTTTTTATGCAAAAATGCCATGGGCTAATATTCCCCTTTCAACTCATGAAAAACCCCTTGAAAACTCAACAAAAAGTTTAGAATTTCACCTTAAATCTTGTGAAAATCCTTGGATTTGGTTCTAAAATTGTTTTGGGGTTGGGAAAATTTTTTGAAAGCTTCCTTCAATGGCTGCCGAACTTGGGAAAGAAGAAAGAGAAAAAATTTTGTGTTAACCATGCATTAAATGCATTCTTATCCCATTTGGTGACTCATGGTAACCCATGAGTATACTACTAGGTGTCCTCACATAATTGAGCCACCTTTTAGGGCTTGGTGGCCCAATTACAAACTAACAAGTGTCCATTTTGTTGGGCTAAAAATTTACACAGTGTAATTTTTTGTCACGCAGTATTTTTCTTATACTGCCATAGTCAAATTAGTGTATTTTCTATCCTTAGACTGTATAAAAATATTTAGCTTACTTTTCATTCAATTTTGGAGGCTAATCATAACATTTTTCATATTTGTGTTATCACTTAGCAGTATTCTTATACTGCTTCAGCCTCCTCTCTACCCCAAGTTAGGGTTTGGACAGCCTCCGTGTCCCATTTACGTTCTAATCATTCGTTCATTTATATCATAATTTTATAATTAATTGTGATATAAAATTCATTTTATGGATACTATTTACAGATTTTGAAGTAATTCAACTCATAAAATCTGTATTTTACCATATCCAACATTTCATCACATTTGCCATAAAATATGCAATCAATGTTGTTTATTCATACTTTATCGTAATTTTGTACAAAAATTACAACTTTTACAAAAATCACCTTTTTTTAAAAGTAAATTCATTAATTAAACCCAATTAAATATTAGGTTTTATTAATGAAATTTTCTCGGTCATTACAAGGGGTTTCATCATCATCATCATTGTTTTCTTCTTGAGGTGGATAGGAAGATATAACAGGTAGAGGTGGTGGTGGTGGTGGTGGTGGTGGAGGGGGGAGGCATTAGTAAATCTAAATCTGGCACTAAATGCTTGATTATAGCCAACATTTGATTTTGATATTCGACCATTTGATTTTGATATTGAGTTTGTTGTGTGTTATATTGAGATTGTTCCTCCATCCATTGTTGCACCTGTGGAGGGACTTGTGGCTGCTGTGAATGAGCCTCCTCAAGGGTAGCTGCTACAAGGATGTCATTTCTCATCCTCAGGCCCACTCCTTTCCTATGTCCACTATGCGATCCAAGTACATTCTCTGCTATCTCTTTTTCACTCACGAGATGTGTTGTTTGAGATGTGCACAAGTTAGAAGCAGAAGTAGCAGCAGCAGCTTAGGTTTGTTGACTATGCATCGAAGCAATTCATTCTGCACATTCCATTTAACAAAGTAAATTACAATCTAACTCAAAATTTCATAACTAAAACTTAATAAGTTATATGACTAACATATCTAGCCTCTACAGTGTCATTAACCTATCTGCCATTGGAATATTGATGACACTGATGCCAATTTTCCAAAATTGAAAGCAACTCACCGGTCTTGGGATTTCTCTATAGAGGGGATAAACTTATGTTAGACTTGTGTTAGAACAACACGTATCTTAAAGGAAAAATAAAACATAGTTTAATAAATTTTTATTTACTACCTTTTGATATCTTAAATTAGCATACGATTGCATTCTATGACGACTTGGCTGCTTCACGTTTACTTTGTTTCTTTTATTTGTCGCCAACATTTTTTGTTACGAAGATGAATTATTAAAATTAGTAGGTTATATTGATATATTAGTGATCATGAAAATTAGAGTTTAGTACTTTAAACCTACAAAGCTTTGCTGCAGAAGCAATCATAAGTAGCCTCCCAATCTGCTTGTGTTTGTACATTGTCAAGACGTTGCTTCTTCACATTAACTACATTTTTTGCTCCCCCTAATTGCTTGAAGTACTCATGAAGGTCATTTTTCCATTCCTTATATCAATCCTATGCATTACGATCTATTAATGCTGCTGATATATGAGTCAAATCAAAATAAAAAAGATCTTGTAATTTCATTATAAATACCATATTTAATACAAGGTCGCTAAAATAATATATTATAAATAAAATGTGAAATATTATTACTCGTGTTTGAGGCAAAATTTAATCCTTGTATACCGTGGGAACCTTCTTCCAACAATCATAATATGGAGGAATTTTGGATCATACTGCTTGACTTATACAATTACTTAAGCGAGCTGCACTATCCCTTAAGCCTTTATATGTCTTTCCTTGACTGTTTGGGAATACCAAAAGTTTCCCTTGTTTAGCACCAACAATCTTGTGGACATCCTTATTCTTTGTGCTTCTACGAACTTTCTTACCGATGGTAGGGACTAAAAAATGAAACAAAAAAACAAGATAACACAAGAGTGTTAGATTTTATATAAAAGTTATAATACATTTAATAGAAGACATATTGTATTCAGTTGTACCTGACTCACAATCTGCTAGAAATCTTCTTAGCCTTGATGGAGGTTCTGTACCTCCAGAAGATCCAGCACATGTATCAACGGGTCCAATCATTAAGATCACCTATGGATAACAATAAGTTATTCAGACAGTATTTGTTAAAAAAAAAATATAAAAAAGGAAGTTCATTGGGAACTAGTACTGATGGAAACAAGTTAAATTTACAAGTACATTATTCGTCATCACTACTGCTCTCATTGTCAGTTTGTTCAAAACCAATATCATCGTCTTCATCTTCCTTTTCTATGCTTGTACCATCATCGTACTCCCGTAAAGTATCATCCACCTCGAGGTCATCCTCAATGTCATCAGTTGCATGACCTACTTCAATTAATGTTGCATTCTCAACGACATTAGGATCAAAAATATTTCTTCTAAATATTGTTGACTCTAAATTGGATAGCTCAATTACCAGTTCAAAATTTGAATAAGCATCTTGTAACATCTCAACTGAACTAGAATCTTCATGTTCGGTATCACGAAGATCCCATAAATGTCGATGACCAAACAGTTGGACCACTTTCCAATTAGGACCAGTAAGCTGATCTTTAAGATAAACACTTGTTTTGCTTGTGATGATAATATAAAGGGATCATCTTTATAAGCCTCGGCATTGACAAACACACTTAT
Organism: Artocarpus hirsutus; assembly: GCA_946598075.1. NCBI lineage: Eukaryota > Viridiplantae > Streptophyta > Magnoliopsida > Rosales > Moraceae > Artocarpus > Artocarpus hirsutus. The sequence goes on from CAMOHE010055465.1 coordinate 4,601, forward strand.
CAAGTTTTTATTATGTAAGATCCTTTTCTTTCTTGGATCAGCGTCAAACCACTTACACCTAAACAACACAACTAAATAGTCATTCACATATCGAAGTACCAATACATCTTATAGCCGACCGTTATATGTGTTGTCATCAACACTAGGTACACAAACCCCACTGTTTTGTGTTTTCATTGAACATTATGATTGTTGTACACAAAATTGACCCCATTTACCACATATGCAGAGTACGATAGTAAAGTGTCATTGGGACCAAACGCTAAGGCAAGGAATTCATTGGTGGCCTCAGGTGAATGAATTTTTTGTAAATTATACACCTACAATAAGAAATCTATTATTGTTAGTAGATAATTAAATATGAGTTTTTTGCCTTTTTACCTTTTTGTAAAACCACACTGGAAACTCATCAATTTGAACCTTATTCAAGTTTCTTCTACCAGTAATTTCAAGCTCACTCATGTGTTCCCTATACACGAAATACGTCTCATAAAAATTATGTTATATTACGTATTAGAAAGTTAACAATTAAAGAGCTAAACTTACTCTATGTATCTTTGTATTTCTGGGCAATTGTTTACAATATACCACTCAGCCTTCTTCCTTAATCACTCATTTATACAAGTTGCTACAATCTTTCCCATTGGTCGGTGTTGTGATTGGAAGATCGATAAGTTTTTCTTTGGAGCAAAATCATGATCAGGTAAGTTTTTTCAAGCCGATTGAACTTAGTTTAGATACCATGAAGGTAACATGCAGGAGTCAAAGCCTAATTCACAACATAAGCCTCTACAATTGACCATTCTGGTTATGCTCAGTTTTTAACATACTGCTTAAGTGACCCAATATACCACTCGAAAGGGTACATCCACCTTGCATGAATAGGACCCCCTTGCATGGCTTCTTTTGGCAAATGCAAAGCCAGTTGAACCGTGATATTGAAAAATGTAGGCAGAAATATTCTTTCCAACTTGCATAATATTATGACAATTTGGTCTTCAGCTTTCTCCAAATCAAATATTTTTAGGGTTCTAGAACATAATTTTTTGAAAGAAATAACAAAGTTTAGCAATTGTATCATTGATCTTTTTCTTTTTTTTTTTTTCAGAAATGGATGCATACTGACAAGTAATAGACGTTGCATGATCACATGACAGTCGTGTGATTTAAGTCTAGTGACCTTACCATTAGCATCGATGTTCTTTTTCAATTTTGCCATAAACCCATCAGGAAACTTTATGGATTTAATAAAGGCACCAAATTGTTTCTGTTCTACAGGAGTTAGAGTGTAGGCTGCATGAGGTTTCATCCATCGATCTCCATCCTGACAAAGATGCAATTCATTCCTTATTTTCATGTCGGCTAGATCCATTCTTGCCTTGTTTATGTCCTTTGACTTCCCATCAATATTCAATATTGTGCCCAACAAGCTGTCACGGATGTTCTTCTTAATATGCATGACATCTAAGTTGTGCTTTAGCAACAAATCTGACCAATATTCCAATTTAAAAAATATACTCTTTTTCATCTAGTTCAACTCGTAAGGTTCTCGCCTACATTTCTTCCCACCAAAATCAATATGCTTGCCTGGTAGTCTACTTCACACACATTGTAACTGTTTAATATTTTAGCAGTAGACAAGCATGGAGGCGGGGGTCTTTTTTCTATCATACCATCAAATTGTTTGTCTCTCATTAGGGGTAGCAAAACGGGTTCACGGGTCAGGTTCGTGTCGGGTTGGAGTTAATTTTTACAAAAATAGGTCGACACTAACCCGACCCGTGACACGAACGGGTTGAAAATTCTCAACCCGAACCCGACCCGTTTTGATACGGGTTGACACTAACCCGATCCGTGTCAACCCGTTTCTTATGCACAGTGTCAAAAAAATATAACCCGCAACCCGTTTTTGACCCGTAACCCGATTGTGACCCGCAACCTGCTTATGACCCGCCTACATTAATATATATAATATTAAAAAAAAAACCATAAAATTAGAAGAGTTTCATACCACTTCAACAAGAAGATGAGTAATAAGAGAGGTATGGTTTGATCTTTTACGGGCTTATATTATATATGAAATAATATTAATTTTTTAAAATTTAATTAATTAAATACGGGTAAAAAACGGGTCATTTTTGTGTCAGATGGGTTGACCCAAACCCGACCCGTTTTTTGACGGGTCAATTTCAGGTCGACACTAAAATGACCCGTGGTCAAATTTTTTGACACTAACCCACAAAAAATCGTGTCGGATTCGTGTCGTGTCGTCGTGTCGCAACCCGTATTATCGGCCCTATCTCTCCTCATCCTATTTGAAGTTGGAAGGAATCACTGATGGCCTGTATAACACGTCTTATTCCTAAAACGCTTAGAATGAGTATGCATGTTGCATGTTGGACATGCATTGTATCCCTGGCCACTCTAATTGGACAAATTGCTTTGAGCAGGAAAATCATTTATAGTCCATAACAACACAGCATGCATCTTAAATGATGTATTATCATAGGCATCATGAATTACCAATCCATGCTCCCAAAACTCTTTCAACTCATCTACAACTGATCTCAAGAACATGTCCATATCCTTTGCAGGAGCATTAGGTCCCAGAATCTACAAAATCAACATCAAGTATGGTTCCTTCATACAAAGCTAAGAAGGTAGATTGTATGTTGACAAGATAACTAGCCACATACTATAAGGTTGACTCATATTTCCAAACCGGCTAAACCCATCAGCCGCTAAACTCAAAAGAACATTTCTCACTTCAGAAGCAAAATCAGGATACCAACAATCAAATGCCATCCATGCCTATCCATCTACTGGATATTGCAGAACTTCTTGCAAAGATCGACCATTTACATGCCATCTCGTATCTCTTACAGTATGTCTTGACGCATGCAAACGCTTCAACAGATCCTTTAAAGGGAAATATTGTAATACTTTATGAGGCATTGTCTTTCCCTTCATGTTCGGATTCACCCATTAACTCTCACCACATATAGGACAAGTGTTTTGATCAGCATATTCTTTCCAGAATAAAGCACAATCATACTCGCATACATGAATTGTCTCGTAGCCTAAACCCAACTTGCCTAACTTCATCTTGGCCTCATAGTGTGAAGCAAGAATATTGTTCCCTCCTGGTAATACCTCCTTTAAAAGCTTTAGCAAAGAGTCAAAAGATTTGTTGGTTCATTTGTGAAGCACCTTCAAATGCATCAATTTTACTAAAAAAATCCAAAGATGAAAAGTTTTCGCATCCAGGATACAACTCTACCTCAAGCTCAGCAAAAAGTTCTTCAAACTGGCCAAACTGGTATTCTTCAGTTGGAATTGACTCTTTTGGTTCAACATGCTTGCTAGCCCCCACTACATCATCCAAGACGTTTCGCATCTCGTCAGTAGATTGTTCATGTGTTTCATCACCATAAATGTTTGCATTATAATATTCTCCATGGTATATTCACGTAGTATATGTTTGACTAAATCCCTTGTCAATTATATGAGCTTCAACCATTAGTAATGTTTGCATTGCTGCATTCAAACAATTAATGCATGGACAACTAACTTCCCCATCCTCATTCATGTAGTTTTTTGTTTTTTTAAAAATGCCATTGCACCATTCCAATATTGGTCCGAAAACGATCATTTTCAAAAATCCAACTCTTATCAATCGTCACTTTGATGTCTTCAATCTTATTGGCAAATGTAATACTAACTCATTAATGTAAAATTTTCTAGTAAATAAATTTGGATAAATGTCACAAAAGGCGTTTTCATGGAACACAGAATCAAACATGATATTACCTTCACAATATTTGGTTTCATAATACAAACTAAGCAAAATGCATGCAATTAAAATCGGATGATTAAACATACTTGTTTTAAATGCATTCTGTGCATTTGGATGTTTTATGTCTTTCACAAATTAGCAAGAATCACATAATCATCTTGAGGTTTTGAATCATTCAAAGTTGCAGGATTGAAACATAAAGACACGATTGTACCCAAGTATTTTGCGTTGGCTTTAGGAATCATTCGACAGGAGAATGATGCATAGTCCAGTAGAAAGGTTTGTATTGAGATTAACGAGCTGTATTTTTTTTTTCCATTTTCCCTTCTTGGAGACAAATGCAATGGATAGTGTATTACGAACTTGTTTATTATTTGAGCTGTTCAGAACATTTTGGTTTGAGTTGTTTTTCTTTCTTTCTATGTGGTAGTAGTGAATGGAATTCATAACTATGACCCATAGACCAAACTGAGATTGCAACAGGTATATTTGCATGTAACAAGTAATTAAATGCTAGTTAAGATTAGGCATAATTATTTCTTTGTGTTAAATGGTGAAAAATGTTATTCCACAAAATGGGTTGGTGAAAATTGTTTATTACTTGATAGAGGAATTTAAGGACAATCTAGAAGAAAGTAAGCGAGGCAACGAAAATATGGCTCTAATAACATCTTTAGCTTCTAGATAGCTTTCCTAGTTCACCAACCAACCAGTGCAATATCTTCAAAGATAATTAAACAGATTTGAAAATGAGAGATGACTAGCATGTGGGAGCAAACACACTCTAGCGATTTTTTTATTGTCATTGTAGCATGTAAGAGCTTTGCACTGTTTGTAACAAAAAAAGTGGTATAGACAACTAATGCCAAACACCCTAGTGTTCATTTTTTTCCCTTGCAAGTTTTGAAATAAACATGGCAAGAATACGCTTCTGTAAGAACACCACTACTCTTCAAGTAAAATATATGACAGGTTTAGAAGCAGTCAACTATATAACATAATGTTTTTAACTCCTTGTCCTCTCATAATCGTCGTGTCTTTTTCATTGAAAATGGAATAATGCAGGCGTTAAAAGAAAGTTACTTAGCTCATATGGAACTACAATGACATAATTGGTTAGACGAGAAAGAGAAAACAATCATTCCCCGTTAAAACTACCAATTGAAATAGCTGGATGGCCTGCTTTTTGCTCTTTTTTTTAATGGACATCCACTAAACTCAGATTCCAACCACTAATTAATGGATAAACAGCAAAAAGGCCTTACCTACTGTAGGACCCTACAAAATAATTAACAGTGTACACCACTTGTTTGTGATCACTCAGCCTCCGATTTCTTTAAAAACAATGAAAAAGGGTGAAAATGTGTCATGAAACATCCCAGAGCCATTCATTCAAATTAATCTCTTTAATGGTCAAATAATGTGCAAGAAGAATTACAACATACACCCGCACAGTTGGAATTTTTTTTTAGTTGAACAAGTTTGTGATGCATGAAAGCTATATATAATTAGAACCACTGGTATTCTTTCATTTGGCTAAATAATTTTAAGGTAAAAGACATACGAAACATCTCTCAATATGATCTTCCCTTCACTATTTTTTTTCTTAATTTTATTTTTTCCAGAAACAAACAAAAGCAAATCAATAGGATATAGCTTATCAAAATACGACAGTTTATCAAAATAAACATTTAAAAAAGTCAAATCCATTATCCTCAACATGAAATACCAAATGTCAAAAAAAAAAAAAAAAAAAAAACAACAACAGAACACCCCACTTCAAACTTATCTAGGAAAACAGCAAGGGAAAAATTAGCCGCAGAGAGAGAGAGAGACCTGAAGAAGAGAATCAAGCTCAGCCTCAAAGACGCCGTATAGACGGGCAAAAGGATCGAGGCCAAGAACGTTCTCAACTTCCTCGTGCGACAATTCGGCAAATGACAGATGGCGATGGCGACAATCTGGTAACCCAAACGGCGACAATCTGGCCAATGAAGAACACAAGCGGAGCTTGCGGGGGTCAAGAGAGAGAGAAAGGGGCTGAGGAGTGACAGAGAATTCAAGAGAGTGAGGGGAAGTAAAGACATGTGGTGAAGAGCTTGGAGGGGAAACTGGGTTTGAGGAATTAGTATTGGCTCTTTCAGAGACGATATATGTCATTGCTGAATCTAAAAATAAAAAATGACAACGTTTCCTGATATGACAGATATTCAGCGACGATAAAAGTCGTCACTGAATCTACTAAAAGATAAGCCCGCAAATTTATGGCTGGTGTTTGAGAATTTTTGTGGATAAATTTTCGCTAAAATATTCAATGATGATATAAGTAGTCACTGAATACAATTAGTGATGACAAAAATCGTCTATGAATCTGCTAAAAGATATGACTGTGAATTTATGGCAGGTGTTTGGAAATTTTGGTGGGTAAATTTTCGCTAAAATATTCAGTGACGATATAAGTCATAGCTAAATATGAGAAATAGTGGCATAGATTTACGACTATTAGTGATGACATTGTCATCGCTATATATTCATTGTAGCGATGACAAAATGTCATCTCTAAAACTTTCGTCACTAAAGCATTTAATTGTTGTAGTGTTACATGATTTATTTTTAATATTTTAATGAGTAAGGTGTGAGAATAGCTCTTCCAGTAGGGATTTTTCGACCCCAATCCCTTCTTAAGTTAGGCAAATATGCAGGTGGGTGAAAGAAAGAGCTGGCAATTCGTGTTCAAGTGTCATATTTGGACCAGTACGATTATGTCATGACATGACTACTAAGAACACAAATACAAAATGATTAATAAACGTGCTAGGAACCCAAATACGAATAGGCAATGCATTTGACACGAGTATTACAACACGACACATGAACACGTGTATTAACCAGGTTGTGACGAGTTAGCTTGGTAAAAGCACATTTGTGACATGATTACGACCCAACTAGCTAAAAAAATTTAAAATTTTTTATTTAAATTCAAAAGTGATATTGATCGAGTACTAGTTATAAATTATAGATAAATCAAGCAAGCATATAATAACAAGAACATAAAATTTTCAAATATTAATATTTAAAAAAAAACACAAAAATGTCTACACGCAAAGCATATAGATGATGTAACACCCGCCAAATTTTCATGTAACAGATGAATAACGACGTTAAGTAATTTCTTTATTGATATGTGTTATGATATAATGATACTAACTATTTTATTTTAAGTGTTATGATAGGCGATGGTCACGTGAATTCGATATGCTCAAGTATTCATGTCAATTATGTTGTGTGTTTAATAATGATTTTGTAATAATTTAATGCTTTGATGAATTTTAGTTTGTTAAGGTAGATCGGCAGGCCGAACCTTCAAGTTCGACAGGCCGAATTGTCTCTCACGAAATGGCAAGCCGATGAATATGATCGGTAGGCCGGGCCTCAAGGCTTCGGCAGGCCAAATACTGCTGATGAGCAATAAGCAAAAATCACCCAAAATTTGTGACAATGATGATGATGATGATTGGATAAAATTGGATGATTAATTCTAATTAATTAGCATATTTTTGGCTTATTTCTTTAATCATGGTAGAGGAATGTTTGATTTCTTGATTGATTAGATTCTTTGATAAGGTTTCCTATTTTTGAAAGTTGAAATATGGTAAGTAGGAACTAATTTGTTGACTTTCCCTAATTTCCCTCTAATCCCATGTGAAATTGTCTTAATTTAGTCAGAAAAATTCTGCTATTACAAGAAATAAGTTGACCTACCTCCTCCCTCATTGTCATTAATGTAAAAATTCACTCACTCTCTCTCAAAATTTCTCTCAGACATCTTTCTTTTTTTTTTCTTTTTTTTTCTCTTTTTTTTTTTTTTTTTTTTCTGTTTTCACGTGTTTCTCCTTCTTCTCTTCCTCAATTCTCCTACAAATATTTGAATGAAAATTTGAGTTTTATCTTGGGTGAATTTGAAGGAAGCTTAAAAAGAAATTTTTTGAGGTAAGAGTCTTGCTCTCCGTATTTCTGAAATTGTAGTTTACTTGTGTACCGACCCCTATATCTTTGTCTAGGAATTTCTGTTTGCTCTAAAATTTTAATATTTATTCATGCATCTGTTATGTGATGTTCCTCCAAATTTCATGTTCATTAGATTTTTTTATGTTAAGATATGAATTTTCTTCTCTCTGCTACTCATAAAAAAATATTGCTGTTTGGTTGTGTTGTACAAAATATAGGTTTTGTTCATAATGCAAATGAATGTTCTTTTGCACGAAATTTCGCAAATATGTTCATGTATTTGTTAATTTATGAATTGGAAAATCTCATGATAATATGATAAATATTTTATATGATATGGAATTTTCATTAAGACTAGGTTATGAGACCGCTCTATCAGTAGATTGTTGGACTCCTTGTTGTGTGATATTTTTGTATGACTAAATGATTTTATTTGGCAACAAGAATTTTTGTGGTACTATATTTGTATGTTAATAAGTTGTCATTAAAAGATTGGAGCCTAAATAATTTTATTGTAATAGTTCAAAAATAATGATGATATGTAACTCATTGCCTATTACATTGGAAGTTGTTTTGTTCTTGTTGTTCCACGCATGTTTTTGGACTGTTTAGAATTTATTAAAAAGTAATTTTTGGCTATATTGTAATTTTAAGTGTCTATTATATGTAGCATTTTTATAAAATTATTTTAGGATGTAAATAATTTATTTTATGAATGTACGTATGGACTGCTCACTGTGTTATTCTTGCTGGCAGATGTTGTATAGTATGATATATGATTTATTTAATTTGTTAAATGAAATTTTTATGACTAATGAAAAATCATGATATTATGTTTATATGTCAACATTGTCCCTGCCAAGTTTGGTACTCAAATTGTGTAAAATTTTAAGTTAATGAGCTATGATTTCATAAGGGTCAGATTGCAACTGTGTTGACCATTTTGTTCTAATGATTTAAGGTTAATGAAACGTATTATGAATTAATTTTTTTGAGAAATGGATATATGTGGGATGTATTATGGAATTTGAGATATGTTATGTGTAACGCCCACCTAATTTAATGTAAAGAATAATGTTATGTTAATGACGATGTTAATTTTATATTAATGACGATGTTAGGTGATATACTCATGATATGTTATGATATATGATAAATGGTACTAACCATTTTTATTCTAAGTGTTATGACAGGTGACGCTCGCGTGGAATTGATGTGCTCAAATGTTCATGTCATTAATGTTATGTGTTTAATTATATTTTTATGGATAATTAAATGTTATGAATGAATTTTGAGTGTTAAGGTAGTTCGGCAGGCCGGACTATTAAGTTCGGCAGGCTGAAAAGATGTTCTCAAAACGGCAAGCCGATGGTATATCATCGGTAGGCCGGACTTCTGAGATTGGCAGGCCAAACTTTTGAGATCGGCAGGCCGATGACAGCTGACAAGTAGTCAGCAGAAATTTTATAAAATTGTGATAAGGTTGAATTTATTTAAGGACGTTTTATTCTGATTAAATATCATAATTATGGGATAATTTGTTTAATTTGGTAAAGAAACATTTGACTTTTGAATTTATTGAATTTAATGGATAAGTTTTCCTGTTTTACAAAAGTGATATATGGTAACTCGACCCGTTTTTGGAAATTTTGACCTTTTTCTCTCTAAATTCTATCCTATCACACAAAATATGCCTTTCAATTAATCAGAAATTCTGATTTGTATTAAGGGGATAATTTTTCTTTTTTTTGAAATTCATTTCCACGATAACAAAAATTTTCTCAGACAAACTTTTCATTTCTCTCTCTCTCTCTTTTTCTCTCACGTATTCTCTCTCCCTCTCTCGATTTTTCTCTCTCATCCTCTCTTCTTATTCATCCTCTCAAAATTCTTCCCTGTTATTATTATTAAAAATATTCAAAAATTTCTTTGGATTTTTCGAAGGAGCTTGAAGAAGGATTTGTTCTAAGGTATGAGTTAATTGTTAGCATTTCTGAAATTTTTCTTCCCTTCAAACCGACTGCCATATCTTCATCTATGAATTTTATTTTACTTTAAATTTTTAGTATGATAAATATACATGTGTTATGTGATTCTCCTCCAAATTTCACATGGTTTTGAATTTTCTTCTCTTCACCACTCACAATAATTTATTGCTGACTGTTTTTGTGCACATTTGTGTGGGTGTTATTTTTAATGTAAATGCATGTGTTATTTCATGACATTTGGTAAAGAAGTTATATATATGTTAAGTAAAGGACTGGATAATATGGTGATGATTTAATTAATATATTAAGAGTTATAGAAATTTTATGAATGCTAGGTATTTAATTTGTTATTGCAGTGAATTTGTTAAATTATTATTGTGTAAAGTTTTTATATGACTATATAATTTTAATTGGAAATAAGAAATTTTGTGTTACTGTATATGTATGTTAAAAATAATGTCATATGAATTTTTAGGTTTAAATAAATTATTTATGATTGTATGGAAATTATTGTTGCATGTAATTCACTGTTCAAAATTTTTGGCTATGTTTGGTCTCTGCCTTGCAATACATGTTTTGAAGTGTTAAGAATTTATTTAAGGCTGAATTTTAAATATGTTCTAATTCTGTGAGTGTATGACATGTTAGTATTTTTGTGGATTTTTCTGTGAAATGCAAATATGAAAAATTGGACCTGAAATGAATAATGCTCACTGTTTCAATGTTGCTGGCAGATTTCATGCAGAATGTTATGTGAATTCTTTAAATTGCTAAATGAGATTTTTATGATGAAAGAAAAATCATGTTGATATGTTTATATGTTAACTTTATTATTACAGAATTTGGTACTCAAATTGTGTGTAAAAATAAAGTTATTAATTTTTAATTTCATGTAGGTCAGTAGTGAAAATGTGTTGAAAATGTTGTTTTAATGTTTTATGGTTAATGAAAATGCAAGTATGATGTTTTTGTGATATGATTACTATGGTATTATGGTATGGTAATTCATTCATTGAATAAATGTTAATTACCGTTTTATAAATGTATGACATGAACGAATTGAGAAGTGAGCACATCAAGACCGCGGCGTCGTCACCAACAAAATAAGGTTAAGTAAGCACTTGAAGTAAGTACATTCTCACCTGCAACATGATGTATTTATGAAAGCATGTTTATGAAAAGTATGAGTTTTATGAAAGGTTTGAAGTATATGTTCATGATGGTTTTATGATGATATTTCATGATGATTTTTCATGAATTTTAAGGCATGAAAGTTTATGCATGTTTTCATGATAATGTTTTTCAAAGTATGAAAGTATAAGTATGTATATATGTATCACCTAAATAAGTGTTGCACACCCAATGTTTATGTTCATGTTTATGATGTCCCAAAGGTTGGACATG
>CAMOHE010055466.1:0-16758 GCA_946598075.1 Artocarpus hirsutus
TATATATATATATATATATATATATATATATATATAAATAAAAAGGAATCACGTTTAACGTGATTCGTGTAAAAAAAAAAAAGTTAAAGTTGTCAGTTTTCTTTTATATATATATATATATATATATATATATATATATATGTTGAATCATTAAGTGATTCGGCAACGGAAAAAAAAAAGAAAAAAAAAAAGAGGAAGTTAAAAAGTTACAACTCTATAAAATATATCATTTTTTTTATATGTATGATATAGTGATTATTTTCATATTGAAAAGTTAATTGAAAAGAAAAGTCAATTGAAAAATAACTAATTACTCAGTTATAAATAGGGAGAGATAACAATTATCTCCAGAGTGTTTTTATTCACGTAACTTTTGAAAAATACTCAGAGAGAAAAACTGAAAGTTCTTCTCTGGAAAAAAAAAAGGGTCTGCTATCTTCAGAAAAAGTATGAGGAATCGTGGTGTCAAAGAGGAAAGATAGGATACCCTGATAATCTTCAAAAGATTTGTAAAATTCTTGAAGTTTTTTTTTATTAATTAAAATTATATATCTATTTTCGATGAGCAAAGTTTTTAAAAAATTTTTATTTGTCAACGATCCACCCCTTCCTGTGCGTTTTATATTTTAATTCCAACACTACAAAATTTTTCCCCCTTTGGTTGGCTCCAAAAAGGGTAAAGGTTTATTCTCAAATAGTTTTATATACAATTGAACTGTGCGATATCGATACTATCCAGATTGACCTTTTGTTTTACGTCCATGTTTTCAACCATTCGGCGTCGGACGTTGTTGAAGCTATAAATTTCCTCTTAATAGAGTTGCATGCGTTCATACACACACACACAAACGCACATATGTATATATAAAAGAAATTTATTCGGATATTCTCTGCCTTTTTGAACTGAAATTCTAACAAAGGAATTGAGTGTACTAATTCAAAATTCAATAGCAAAGTAAGGGTGTTTAAAGTTAGCGAGGGTAAAGTAGGAAGCATATGAAGTTCGGTAGCCACAAGTGAGATTGAAAAAAGAAAATTAGGATCAAATTATACCTTTGTTTCTCGATTCTCCTTTTAGGGCAATTCAAATAGTTTCCTCTATACACAACTTCGAACGTATAAAATTTCAGGGAACAAGTACCATCAATCTAGTTGTGATTCTTGTGAAGACAAGAATGGGCTATTGCATCTTTTCCTCAATGTAACAAACCTTAAAACAGAAATGGGTGTATGGTGTACCTTAGAAGTTAGAAGTTGCAGCAAAGTCGTCGCATGCAAGTTACAAGGATCTTGCATAGATTCAACGTTTCGTACACATCCGAGCTCTCAACTAATCATCAAAAAAATAATGATAAAAAAAATCCAAGTTCTCAACTAATCATGAATAAACCCAATTCTATGCACACAAAACTAGGTTTTTATGCCTAGATGCTTTGCACTTTCTACAGAAGCTCAACGCTAAAATTTGACGCAATCTTCTAAGTTCTAGCATTGAATATCTTTGGAGTTTAAATCGGCAGCCGTTGGGGCTTTCACCTGCAACAAGAAAATTCAGCACTTCAATTTAGTGGTAATAAAGTGCAACAAAAGGAGCATGCAAAGTGTAGAGAGGCTGTCAAAAAGATTACCATGAAGAACCATTAGACGGATTCAGTGACTATTAATACAGTCACAGTTTCGACTATCAACGAGCAGACTTGGGGATTGCCCTTCCAATTCGAAGTTTTTTTTTCCTGGAAATGCAGATTAAGATGGTAAAAACATAAGTTTGTAAAGAAGAAAAAGCATATTTACAGACGTTAAAAGAAGAAAAAGCGTGGTCTATGAAAGTTGTATTGCCAACTTTCCGAGTGAGTTGTCTGATTTTTTCTTCTTCTCGGCCCATTTGGGACCATTAATTGCTAAGTGGGTCCGGCCGAATCGTCGAACAGTTCTCTGCAACTCCACGTTTATGGATTCTAACTCACCCATTGACTACACCAACTCAACCGGATCCCAGTCAACAAATCATATTCCACACCCTTCGTTGGATTCCAACTTATTTCCTTCTTTAGGTATTGTTTATTTTATCTTAATATGATTATGTTTGGGTTATATTTCCAAGTTTATCCTTGTATTTCTATTATGAATAGGTACTGTATTAGCGAAGTTAATCAACCAGTCAATAACAAAAATCATCTTTGTGTAAAATTCTCTTTCAGAATTGCCTATTATTTCATTCTGTCAATCTTTTGAGACGTGAGTTAGAACACACCTAGCAACCCACTGGATCAAGAAATTCTCCTGCACACACTTTTGTATCTCTCTTTTTTTTTTTCTTTTTTTTTTTTAATTTTTTTCCCCACTCTTTGTCCTCTACTTTTGAACACTTCTGAACAAGACTCACGAAATTTTCGCACCCTTTTGATATCACCAACAAAAGCAAGGAGGACAAGCAGAACAAAACAACAATTCTCAAAGCAAATCTTTGACCAAGAGGCTAAGAGAACGACATTAGTGAGGTCTGCAAACTCCTCCATAACTTACAACTGTCAAATTACTTTACTTGGTGGTTTGGCCCTTCTTATTTACATCTGGAAAAATAAAAAAAAAATGATACAAAAGTGTGTACCAGAACTGTGTCCAAGAGTTCTTAAAATAAAAGTGTGCAATTGTGTCTAGGTGTGGGAAACGTTATTTAAGTTTGCTTTAGCAAAGTATTTATATATATATATATATTATATATATATACAGAGTGAGGTTTGGCATGGAGAAAGATTAAAAAAATGTTTTTATAATTTTGAAAGTGTGTGCCGAAATTTACAAAAAAGTGTGTGCCAAATGTATTAATATATATAGTGTTAAGTCAGTAAGAAGGGATTGAAAAAAAGTTGAAAAAAATTTTAAAGAGTGTGACATCATGAGAGTTAAAAAAAAAAGTGCATAAATGATCGTAAAAAAAAAAAGGACTGGAAAACTATTTTTATTTTATATTTTTATTTTGAAGAGTGTGTGCAGATGTGTGAAGGGTAGAAGTGTGTTGCAGGCGTAGTATTGAATTTTGTGTAAACTTCAAAAAAAAAAAAGTTTGTGTGGAAATTATAACAGTGTTAACGAGAGTTGGTGGAGAAAAAAATAGTAAAAAAAAGTGAAAGTTGTGCAAGTCTAAGCGTGCAATGTCACGTGAGGAACATGAGGGAAAGTGTATTGTGCAAGCACCAGGTGGGAATAGTTGTAGACAAGTGTTAAGGGAAGATTAGAAAAAAGAGAGAGAAAGAGAGGGGCATGAGTAGAGAGAATAAAAAAGGTGAGACTTTTAATATATTCTCCTTTGAGTTTTGTAGAGCGGCAAAAAAGTGGAGCTTTTAATACATTGTTATATTACGTGTGTGTATGTGTGTCTATTTATCTTTATATATATAGATAGATATAGTGCTTCGAAGTGTTTAAAAGTAGAGGACAAACAGTGGGAAAAAATGGTTGGAAAAGAAAAAAACAAAAAAAGAGGTTAAAAAAATGTCAAGTGTAGAAACTGGCCAACAAAATTTGAATCCAGAAAAGATGGCAACAAACGAATCTGTAGGTGCCATTGACAGAAGGCCACAAAATTTGGAGACAATGCTTAGGAGTTTAAACCAGCACCTCCTTGGCAGGCAGAACAACAATCTCCAAGATGGCAGAAAAATGGAAGCTGATCGGATGCAACAACACAGAAGCCCTCAAGTTAACTACGGGAATCCAGGGACCCAATTCGTTCAAGATGAAGATACGAGCAACAAAGAAGAAGCCACAGCTGTACCAGGAAACAAACAAGGTCCAAGGTATAAAGATTACCGCATGAAGATTGAAATTTCACAATATGACGGCTTGTTCGTGATCGAGGAATTTCTCGACTGGCTAACCGAAGTCGAAAAGTTCTTTGACTACTAGGAAACTGAAGAACACATGAAGCTTAAGTCGGTAGTTTACCGACTTAAAGGAGGCGCGCTAGTTCGGTTGGACCGGCCACAAACAACCAGAATTCGAAAAGGAAAGAATAAGATTCGGACTTGGAGGCGAATGAAACGATTAATGAAGGAACAGTTCCTACCTCTGGACTATGAACAAACACTTTTTAGTCGATATCAACATTGTCGACAGGCATATCGAACCATGCAAGCGTATGGTACCAAGTTCCATAAACTAGTTGCTTGCGTAGACATTCGTGAATCTGATGACCAGAAGATTTCGAGCTTCACTGATGGACTTCAAGCTGACATACAAGGAGAGGTTTACAAGCATTCTTATTAACACATTGTCTAGTGCCATTCAATTTGCCTTGAGGATTGAAACACGGTTCAGCAGAAGGGGATTTCTACAGTACGACAACACCACAACCTTCTGTTTCACCACCGCAATTTGCTTTGAGGCTAGATCCCGTGATGAAGTGCCTAGACCAAATCCGTCACTTGGCCAACCAGCTGCACAAACCCACAGAGAACAGATAATTAACAAGACCAATCCCAACGATCCTTGTACAGTTCTGAGAGGTAATAAGTGCTACAATTGTGGACAGATGGGACACAACTCTCATCAATGCCACCAGAACGAGCCAATTAATCTTACTATGCTTAAAGAGGACGTTGAAGAAGAAGTCTATCCCAGCGATGAAAGGTATGAAGATGAAGTTAAACCTGAAGAACTCATCTATGGAGACGGAGATGTATCCTTAGAGATAAGGCGACTGTTGTACACGCGTAAGGAAGAAGAAGAAATACAACATCTCCAAAACCAAGTGGACAGTTAATCAACGACTATGTGATCTCATCATCGATAGTGGGAGCAGCGAGAACATCGTGTCGAAGACTACGGTGGACAAGTTGCGGCTACCAACTCATTCACACCCATCTCCATACCACAATGGGTGGATGAAAGATGTAGGTGAAGTGGAAGCGACCACACAATTCCTTTCAAAAAACGTGTTAGATCAAATCCAACACTTAACTATTAGAATTCAGAGATGCTACTTCCGAAGAATTACTAGTTGAACCACCACCTTTGGGGGATATTTGACATCAAGTTGATCTTACCCTTGAAGCAAGCTTAACTAACTTGCCACACCATTGTATGAGTTCTCTTACTGTTCCAGCACTTCTAACCCTAAACAAGACTGGAAATTGGAAGGTGCGTGCTGAAAGTCATACCGTCAACAAGATTACCGTACGATATCAGTATGATATGCTTGATATCAAAGTCGAGCATGACAAGGTGGAAGCTATCCAAGAATGGCCAACACCAAAGTCAGTTACAGAAGTCCGGAGCTTTCACAAACAAGAAACAATCTTTAGGTGGCTCATGAAGAATTTCAACAGCAGTGTTGTGCCCTTCACCTATTGTCTAAAGCAAAAGCAATTGGTTTGGTCACCGCGATGATTCCGGAGTGAGGAAAGGTGCTGTTTTCTCTCAAGAGTTGAAGCCAATAGCCTTCTTCAGTAAGGAATTCAGTAAATCTAGACTAAAGTGGTCAACCTATGAACAAAAATTGTATGTTGTTCGCGCTTTACAACGATGGGTGTCATATCTAGTACGAAAGGGGTCATCTTTAACATAGACGAACATGCTCTCAAATACCTCAATAGCTCTTCAGAAGCAAATCAAATGCATGCCCAGTGGATTGCCTGCATCCAAAAGTTCACAAGATGAAGAACTGATAACTATGTTGTTCAATGTTCGAGATTCGTACAATTATCATGGAATATTGTCGATGCCGTGAACAACTTGAGGACAAGTTTTCTCTAAGAGTGGGGGAACTGATGTTGCAAGGTCCTATCTAACAACTTATTTCCTATGGATTCCAACTCACCCATCATTTACACCAGCTCAACCAGATCCCAGTCAAGAAATCATATTCTACACACTTTGTTACATTCTAACTTATTTCCTTCTTTAGTTATTGTTTATTTTATCTTAATATGATTATGTTTGTATTTCTATTATAAATAGGTATTGTGTTAACGAAGTTAACCAACCAGTCAATAACAAAAATCATCTTTTTGAAAAATTCTCTCAAAGAATTGCCTATCATTTTATTCTCTCAATCCTTTGACATGTAAGTTAGGACGCACCTAGCAACCCGTTGCGTCAGTACTCGGCATGATTATTTTGCACCACAAAATCCAAATCTTTAGTTACTTCAGCATTTGATACAACTCCATTTGGTAGCAAAAGGTCAATGGAATAGTTGAGGAAGTTTATTCTTTTCGCTCTCTTTGGTCTACAAATCAGGGTCAAAGAGAGAAATAAATTCATTTGCATGAAGCCATCAGGCATCGTACACTTCTTGTAACTCCTCTTAAGCTACTACAATCTTAGGGTTTGTTTGGTAAATAGATTCGAAGTAGTAAATTAATTTGAGTTAGTGTGATTTGAATTAGGATTTGAGTTAGTGATTTGAATTGTTATTTAAATTGGTATTTGGATGTGTATTAGGTTTTAATCTGAGTATGGAATAAAATTGAAATTTGTGTTGAAAAAGGTAGTAAAAATAGTTTATTTATTTATTAACAAATCTAATAAAATCTTAATGTTAATGATCTTAAAAAACATGCAATATGGATTTTAATTTATTTTTCTCTTCACTAGAAACACAATTAAAAAAGAATCATTTCAATTGAATATCAACCAAAAAAATTATGATTTTTTTTCTCAAATATAAGAGAGAGAATTTTAGTTTTTACTGTAGCAGAGATATCAAATATCAAAAGTTTAGGGGATAAAAACTTTTAAAACTTAGGTTCTTGATACTCAAAAGATTCGGATTTTAGAGTAAATAAACACGTATTTAAAAAATTATTGATACTCAAATTTAAATTTGAATCTATTGAGTCCAAAAAATACTCAAAACATACAACCCGTTAGTATAAACCTTCAAGTTTAATATCCATTATTCATCCCAAAGTTTTGGGTCACTAACTGTAGATAATAATCTCAGTTGTATTGTGGAATGAAACGAAGTAATTGTTGTTTGTTTAAATTACCTTAATGAGGCAGCCGCATGAATGCAACATATCTGTTCTTAGGGAGTACTCCACTACCTTCGGGTCAGGGACAAAATTCAAAGATTAGATCAAAAAACATGTGTGACCAAATGCACTTAGCAGGGAATAGGAAACCATGCTTACAATGAAGGTATCTTCTCCAACTAAGGCAGAGTTTGAAATCTGGTGCATTAGTATCCCCTAGTCAACTTGTGTATATGGAGGGGTAACACTGATGTAATCAAATGGTCCACCTTCGCCTACAAATAAACTTGTCTTTAATCTGTAGATGCTTTGAAATAAACTGGAAGTGACATTAAGACCGATCTGAATATTTTAACAATTGTTCCTTTTCTTCTTAAGCATCAGACAGCATGCTTCTCATTCCAAATTTATCAAAAAATAATACTCATTTACATCTACAGGAAAGAAAACAAATCACAGAACAGATCATGCAAGGACAAACAGTATAAAAGTGGAGAAAATAAATTTCGAAACTTTCTCAGTTGTAACTGAGAACATCCACGGCTAATAGCTTCAATCCCCACAGAACCAGTACCACTGTACAAGTCTAACCAGCGGCCAGGACTTAAAGATGTAGGATTAACAACCACTCCGGC
Organism: Artocarpus hirsutus; assembly: GCA_946598075.1. Lineage (NCBI taxonomy): Eukaryota > Viridiplantae > Streptophyta > Magnoliopsida > Rosales > Moraceae > Artocarpus > Artocarpus hirsutus. The sequence goes on from CAMOHE010055466.1 coordinate 7,616, forward strand.
GCCGACAAAATCCCAACCAAGCTCTCAATGAGTGTGGCCTACATTCAGAAGCTTTAAAAAAAAACAACAAAACACAAAAAGGGGCAGAATCAACTATTAGTTCATGGCGTACTCATCTTTGTTTTTTTTTTTTTTTTTTCTTTTTCCATGGAGAAACCGGTGACTGAAAAAAATATACTCGAACACCAATAATTAATAAAAATGGGGACCTTTTCCCATTTTAGGTGAAATGACAAAATAACCCTCAATAGTACTGTGCAGAGGGTGACGAGATCAGTGCAACCCAGCCCATACAAGTTAACTACGGTCGTTGATTTTTTCACAAGAGGCTCTTGTTACCACTGGATCAAACACTACGGGTAGTGCGCTAGGAGTGCTTACTACCCTGTGTAAAAAAAATAAAAACGATGCACAATGATGGGAGGATGGGAAAGGTCGTACTCTGGGAGTTTGTGCGAGAAATAATAAAAGCACGTGCTGCCAACAGCAAACATCTCGGACACGTGCTCAGAACTGACACTCAGACATTGTGAACGAACTCTGTACTCTGTCCTAAGACACGGTCTTAGGTTCTCACGCTTCCTTTTCCCGCGCTCACTTGCACATTTCAGCGCGCTCTTATGACCGTCCGATCGAACCAAATTATAGCTCGTGGGCCCACTACAAAGGCTAAAACGGTAGATTAGATGTTTCTTATCACATATTTATTAATCCTAATCTTAAAATTAACCGCGCTGTGTTTTTTACTTTTCCAAAAACATTGTAAGACTTTGCCGAGTTTCGATGCCGAGAGTGCCATCCGAAATCGAATCTAATTAATTCCTCTCTTAATTTGATATAAAATTACGGATTTTCTCTCCTTTTGGTGGGAAAAATAAATTTACCATAGCTTTTTTTATTGTTTAATGATTAAGGAAGAGTGAGAGAGATGTTTTAAGCAGCTCTTGTGGACTGAGGAGGTGTTTTTAAATGGGATTTTGAGGAGAAGAAGAAAAGGAGAATTTAGAGAGAGAAAGAGGGAGAGATGGAGAGAGAGAGAGACGATGGGAGGTTGCTTTTGGAGACCAAAGGCATGCGTGGGAAGGAGATTGGATTTGTCAAAGAAGAAGAAGCACCGCAGAAGAAGAACTCTTCAGAGGCGTGTTTCGTCATTGGATCGATCTTGCGCTAATTCTGCATTTCAAGGTTTTTATTTTCCTTTTTTTCTGATTTCTTTTTCTGGGAAGTAATTAGCATTGTGAAGCATGAATCAAACTTTTTTTTTTAAATTTTTATTTTTGGGTACTTTGAATAAGAGAAAGGGGAGGAAGATTGGTTGAAGAAGATGAGTTTGTCTTCCTTAATTTGGGAACTGAATCAATTCTATTGGCTTGTCTGCATTAATTTCCAGTGATCAATTTTTATTTTTTATTTTTTTATCCAGTTCAGAAACTTGATCTTACAAATTTTTTGGTACTTGAGCATTAAAAATGGGGAAAAGAATATATATGTGTGTGTGTGTATTCTGGGCTTTGTCACAGATAAGAATTTGGTATGTGTTCTTCCTTTCATTCAGGAACAGGTAGAGCAAGTAAGGACGTATCATGGGTTGGTTGTATTTCTGTTGTTGAATCCAAATTGGACGATGATTTCTACAGCGTTCGCAAGGGTTTGTGATTTTTAGGCACCACCAAAAGAAAATGGTTTTTAGCCCAAAAAATAAGTTTCAAAATTCATGTGCTGATTGGTATCCGAAGCTACAGAAACGTTTGAACCATGTGCAGATTTTACATCTCTTAATGGCTACGAAAGCTCATCCAGATTGAGTATTTCGTCGCCAAGAGGCTTTGTTCGTAGTAAGGAGGTCGGCGAAAGTACTCAGAGTCAAGCTGTTGGTTCCTCTGACCAACCGGAGAATCACAAACCAGGGGAACAATTGAGCAAAAACAATGAGAAAATTGAGTCTACTTCTGTTAATGTGGATGAAGCATCTACTATTTGTGCCGAGGAAAGTGTTGGTCGAGAAGGCGTACTTACGCCGCTGTTGGATCATTGCGGACTTCTTCCGAATAATTGCTTGCCTTGTCTTGCTTCCACAGCCTCCACAATTGACAAGAGAAGACCATTAAGCCCAAATCCTTCAAATTTGAAGAAGAAATTGCCCTTAAAACTCTCTGAATGAATGGAGGGAAGGGCAACACTCTGATATGGCATTAAGTGAGTATTGCATTTAATCCATCTTTATTTCAAATGGGAATTCATTGCCTACTTCTAATCTTGATTCGCCGGAAGCATAACTTAAATGAAGTTTATTATATGGAATGCTGAAATCAATACTAGTATTTTCTTATTTCCATCTCCAATTAGGTAGATTTTGCTTTATACACCTTTTTTGCAAACAAAGGAAAATTAATGTGCATGTTTGACATAGCTCTCTGAAAGATGCTCCTGACTTCCTGGGTCAAAAATGGCTTGTTCTTTTGTTTGGATAACTTTTTGGAGGAGCTTTAGTTAATTAAAAAAGCTCTTTTAATAATACTTTAATACTTATGCTCAGAGTTTGGATAAAATTTTACAAGTTTAATCCAAGTTGTTTATTGTTTATTCTAAGCTTCTTCATTTTTTCCCTTTTTCATTAACCTCTTTTAAAAAAATGTGCTTCCAAAATTTAACATAAAAGCCATAGCTTAAGCATAAGCAAAAGCAACAACAAACGAGCTGAATATATTAATTTTTGAGGTCCAGCAATAAGATGACGATGATGATGATGTTTTATCTGTCTTAGTTTCATCCAAGGTGCTTCAGCAAAGGCCAAAAGCGGGTTCTACGGTTCCTCATTGCCCGAGAGAGAAGAGAAGGCCGGATTGTTGGTCGCTACTTGTGCCAAGCACCTTTAAATTCAGAGGGAAAACCTATTTTAGGTGAGAATATAGGCTGGCATTTTTTTTTATCATTGAAGATTCATTTTGCCGTTATCACACAGCCATGTGGTCAGATGAAGCGATTTGTTGTCATTGCCTGATTTTGTTGTTGCATCGACTCTGATTTGGTTGCAGGGATAAAAGGAAAGACTTTGCTTCAAACTGCACCGCGTTTTATCCTCTCGGTGTTGATGTTTTTCTATGCCTGAGGAAAATTGATCATGTTGGTCGTTATGTGGAACTTCCTTCTCAGCATGTATCTGGCAATGTCCCATCTATTCTTGTTGTAAATGTTCAGGTATATATTGCTCATTGCTGGATGAGCAATGTTGCAAAACTGTCCTGAAATTGGTCGTGTTTTGTTTGTTCCCTGAACTAACTACTTTTCTTACATTGAAAGTTCTGTACAATTTTTTTTTTTTTTTAATGTTTAAAGACGTCATTTCCAAAACTGCAGGTACCACTATATTCTGCTACTATTTTTCAAGGGGAAAATGAAGGAGAAGGAATGAGTTTGGTTATGTACTTTAATCTCTCTGAAGGTTTTTCCAAAGATCTTCTACATAATTTCTGAAATAAAATCAACGTAAGATGAAACCTTGGCTGTCTATTTGCAGCTTTAACGGATTCTTTTTCTTATGGTATATTACGACCTTGTTTTTGTGTTTAACATCGGTATATGTCAGTTTGCTGAGAATATTAAGTTTTTTTTTTCCCTTGATAGAGATTAAGCAATGATGAAGTGGAAAGAGTTAGAGGTTTTCCTGTTGATACCGTTGCACCCTTTAGAGAAAGATTGAAAATCCTGGGCCGAGTGGCAAATATGGAGACCTTCATTTAAGCACAACAGAGAAGAAGCTAATGAATGCTTACAATGAAAAATCCGTTCTTTCGCGTCCTCAACATGAGTTTTACTTGGTTAAAGTTTTTCTTCAAACGCTTGATATTCCAATCAAACTCAAACACCAAACGAAGACAGAGAGAAATGAGATAGTGTGGTCTCGCTCAAATGGTTTTCCACACTCTTAGAGGGAGAAAACTGTTTCAAGATCGATCTGGATGTGCATCGGTTCATCTACATTTCGAGAAAAGGGTTTGAAGCATTCCATGAAAGAATAAAGCTACGCATTTTGGGCTTCGGTCTGACGATTTAGGTAACATATTTAACTATTTGTCAATTCAGGCACCGAAAAATTTGTGTGACATCCTCGAGATCCATCTCTGACAATGTTTGTGCTTTTGAAATAGGGGAAAAAGGCAGAGGATCTGCCGGAACATATGTTGTGCTGTGTAAAATCGACTATGCTAATTATCATCAACTGGGATTTTGAGTCATGAGCCTTTATAATCCAGTAACTGCTTGTTTCTTGAAGGTTCTTCAATCTACGAAGAACTGATTATATTCCCTTGAAAATTTTTTGAAACACTTCATGAAGAGGAAAAACAGGATGCCTTGTTAAAATTATATGGTGCCTCGGTTGTATGTTGGCAACCATATTTTTTTTTTGGTTCCTTCAATTTTGTTGTATTTTTCATTCAATTTGTACATATATATATATATATATATATATATATATATATATCCGATGTACAGCTATGTCAACCAAATTAAGAAAGAAGAAAGTTTCTGTTCTCACTTCTCATCAGAATTTAATAAAAATGATTCTTGTGATTTCTCCACGAGTGATGCAGCCAAATAAGAAAAAGAAGATGGTTCAAACCATTGAAATGTTCATTTGGATTGAAAAAGGGGCTTGTTTTGTAGAAGATGTTTAGAAACCTCCCAACCGTGAATAGCCTAAAGCTTTACACACTATAATATACTCACATGTTTAATATTTATAGTCCTAATTCACAGTTTCAACTACACTTCCAAATGCTCTCATAGTGTCAGGAATCTCTTTACATGTGCCTCTCCTATGGCGTACAAGTTCACTAGTTTTTATTTTTATTTGTATCTTTATTTTTAAGGGAAGTTCACTGGTGCTTCCTCAACACCCTTTTGCAAAAGGTCATTAGAAAATATGAAGAATTTTGACAAGTCCTGTTCCGCATCGATGGACAGTTATGGTTCTACTTGGTCTTTATTCTTTACCTCGTGTCTTATGCTTTAATGGACTAAGGACACATTTGTCTCACCTTGAACTGTACTTCAAATATTTTTATATCAGAGTTTTCTCTAAAGAAAAATTTACATTTCTGACTTGGACTATGTAACCAAAGTAAATGAGTAATATATCCAGCTAGAGTCATGGCTCCTTTAGTCCTTCCTGGAAAAGAAGACAGGGACCAGCAAGGAGAAAAATGTAATTATCCTTTTTTTCTTTTTTTTTTTTCATACAAAAGTCGTATTTTCATCTGAATTATGGTATGACAAATTTTAAAAATAAAAGTAAATAGAAAAAAGTTATTTAACTCGAGGGGTCGGTCAGGCTATCTCATATGAGGGGACCCACACCTGGTATAGTTCATTCATGGTGTACGACTACTACAACATAAGACGACAACATTCAACCCGATTCGTTTGCTCAGAGTAACTCAAACCATCTTTCCGTATTTATAAACTATCAACGTCAAAACCTATTGTTTTGATTTTTAATGAAAATTGACACAATTGATATGTGGTACATAATATAGGAGTCCTAAACACGGAACATGAAAGTTAACAATCTTTAAAACTCTAATTGCTAAGAAAATAAACTAAAAAGCCTTAAAAATTTATAAAAAGCATAGCATGAGTAAATGGGAGGAGTTAATACAAATTGTTCATTAAATTGTTCAAAATCCTCATTCTCTGTGTGACGTGTTATTCATGTTAAAAATCATAATGAAAAGATCTTTTTATATGTTTATTTTGCAGAGATGGTGAGAAATGTTGCTTTTTCAAGATTAAAGGGAGCCTTATTTTTTGAAGATTCGGGGACACATTATTATAAGGTTGCAGTTTAGCAGAAATTTTCATAACCAATCCTAAATAATATCATCAACAGAAATGGCAAGTTAATCCAGATAATTTTTAAGATGGTTTGAGTTCAAAGATAGAATGATGCAATATTAATAACCCAAGAGGCCAAGAACAAACCAATGAAATAGTCTCTTAACACAATACAATTATCATGAATTCTTTTGGTTAAAGCGATTTTCACATATCATGAATGATATAATCATCCAACTTGTGGGCGTTGGATTTGAATTTGAATTATTAGTCATTGAAAACGGCTAAGAATAAACAAGAGAATTTATGTATCTCTAAACTTTAATTGTTCCAAGGCGTTCTAATGCTACTAATAAATTCATAATGCAAATTTAGCAATTTTAAATACATACATTCATATTTCTCATAAATCAAAAATCCAAAGACAGAGGAGAAAATGGAACTTTTACAATGAAGAATTATGGTTGGAAAGACTCCAATTAACCTGTAGGAGACCCCATGCATCGCCCAAATATACCGGAGAAAGAACATCTCTGGACCTTCTGGTCGTCGTTGGAACGCGTCGACGAGCCGATCTGCCGCGGACTGACCATTTTCGGTCCATGGAAATTGAGTTCTTGGTTTCTCTGAAGATTTGTGAGAGGTCCCTCTTCTCCTTTGTTAAAGTGGAACGAAGAATGAGGGGCCTTAGACTCCAATGCCGGAACTTGAACTCGGTCGTCCCAAATGTGCCCCGACGAGCCCTGTCGTCGGAACGAAACGGACGATCTTTGCAATGTGGTCATCAAGATTAATCAATGAACCTTTCTTCTTTTCTTCTTCTTTTGTTTTGTTTTGTTTTTTTTTTTTTTGGATCGTTTTCTCTTCTTTTTTTTTTTTGTTAACTCGTTGTTGTAACTAACCAAACGGTTTTTTTGGTTTTTGAAGTTGCAACATTGTTCTTTTTGAGCCTGTGGTTGGTCTTTGCCAATTGCCACGCAGTTTGTTAGAAGGAAAACAGACTTTTTTCCGACTTAGGTTGATTGTCTGGTTAACATCTAAATCTGATAATAAGTGGATGAGATTAAACTGTAGTGGCAGATTTAATTGTGACTTAAGGGTATAATTAATTGCTTTCTTAAAAAAAAAAAAAAAAAGAAAAGAAAAGAAAAGAAAAGAGGGTTTTTTTTTCCTTTCTAGCTGTTATGATTTGGATGGCAGGATTTTTATCATTGGATGCTAGAATATAGGATCGGTTTGTTGGTAATATGTCATAGTTTTTCGGTTCTTCTTTCATCCTTTACTTCTTATAGGGGGTAACCATTTTTTTTTGGTCCATTCAATAATGTTGTGCCCAAATAAAAAATTTTCTATCTCATTTAGAAATATCACTTGCCAATTTGTTTCACTAACGTCCAATTACTTTTTTTTTTTTATATTGTTTAAAGAATAGCATCCAAGTTTTGAGTTCAAAAGTAGTTGGATTATTGAGAAGTTTTATCAAAGTCATAAAAATCTATTAGTTTTCTTGCATGATTACCGTCATCATTTTGGCCTTGCTTGTGATACAAGATATAAAAGCCAATTCCAATTATTGTTCTTCCTCTAACTAACTAGTAATTATAAGTAGGAATGTTTTTTTGAAGCAAACTTGGCGGGAAAGTGTCTGTTGTCCAAGAACGCCCCCGTAATACTCAAAAGATCCGTCCAACAATTCAGGGAAGGCCGCCCTCGTTTCGCCGTCTCGATCCAAGAGCAGAGGAATTTTCCGTCTTGTTGTGGACTTGACCTCCAAAAATTGAGGATCCAAAATCACATACACTCTGAGAACCAAATTCCTCATCTATCATTCTGTTTGCTCCGCATTGATCACGTCCCTTTGCAAGCTTCTGTGCCGTCATTTCACTTTGTGGTAAAATCACAGCATTTGTTGATGACATGTGACCCTGCAAATCACCCTCTTGTTCTTCTCCCTGTGGAACAAACTGACTCCAATTGAGGGAAGAAGATGAAGAAGAAGACGATGAGGTGTGAACATTTGGGCTTGAGATTGTTGGCAAGAGAAAGATTGCGGCGAGCGAATCAAGTCAGTGATATAAGAAGAAGGAGATGATGATGATGAGCAAGAGGAAATTACTTCATTGAAAAAGTGTGGTTGGACGGTGTCCTGATTGATTACTTGGGACTTGCTCAAGAAGTCCATTGAAGGGTTACAACTAGAGAAAGATTTGTGGTCCGGAACTGGCTCAATTGTAGGCATTATGGTCATATTGGCTTGTGGGAAGAAACCTGTGATGACAGATGCTGGCTCCGATTTCGGGACAAATACGTTGTTTAAATCCCGAGAGGCAACATGGTGTCCGGAATTCGCAAGGCTGCTTATGTTCCCATATTCCAAAAGGATCTGAGAAATAGGCTTGTGTGTTACAGGGTCAATTCCCATCTTGGAAAGCTTCTTCCTCAGCTTGGTGTTCCAGTAGTTCTTGACATCATTGTCTGTTCTTCCAGGCAGCCGCTTTGCAATGAGAGACCACCTGCACTACACCAACAAAAAAAACGTAAGAAAGTGAAAGATAGTTTTAAGATGTCATGATATTTTAAAGAACAAAAATAAAAAAGGGCAAATTGAACCTGCTTCCTATAGCTTGGTGGAGATTAATAATGTGTTCTTCTTCTTCAGGAGTGAAGTCATTATGGTTAAGGTCAGGCGTGAGGTAATTAGTCCACCTGAGCCCGCAACACTTCCCACATCTGTTAAGTCCTGCAAACAAACTCTTGCAAACATTCACTTAATTAACTAAAAAGATATATGTTAAGTTAGCTTTAATATTTAAGGGAAAAAAACAGGTTATATAGGTTATGACATGAAAGAGACCTGCTTTCATGGGAACAGAAGTCCAATTCCCGACCCCATGTTTGGATACATGTGTAAGTATTTTGGCATCCTCTTCTGTCGTCCAGAGGCCTCTCTTGACATGAGATTTATCACAACAAGGTGGCCTTCCCATTGTGAAAGAGAGAGAGAGAGTGATGAAAGATGGTAAAAGGTGAATTATGTATTTGGGTGATGCAGCTCTCCAAAGCTTTGCATGTACATTGAAAAAATAAAAGGAAGAGAAGGTTTAAATTAAAGAGGCAAGAAGAGCATGCGATTTGGCTCCCCATTAACTAGAATTGCATGATTATTTTCCTTCATCTTATTAGAAAAACGGTGTAGCATGACATGACACACTTGTGATTCTCTCTCTCATTTGCTTGCCCCCCAAAGCATTCATAGTGAGGTGCAACTCGGGTGAATTATTTGGTTAAGCACTAGGCCTTTCATTTTC